>OX465096.1:25983150-26058352 GCA_949987625.1 Chalcis sispes
CGCTGCGCCTCTCGAAAAATAACAATCTCTACGATGCAAGCATTTTTTTTCCTTTTTTCGTTTCAGACGTTTTTCTGTTACTGAAATTTCTTTTTTTTCTTTTTTTCCTTTTTTTGGTGAAAATTTTTTCCAAAATAAATGAAAAATTTCCTCGTCAATAATCGTATTATAATTTGTAAAAATGATCAAATACGGACTGTAATGAAATTTTTAATTCTAAGAAAATTCATGTATTTCGATTTTTAAACAAAAGACAAAGGCTTTCATACTATAATTTTCTTCGCATCGTAAAATTTATCCGTTTGATATTAAAATTTATAAAATTCATTATACGTATGTATAATGATCGAAATGAAATATTAATTTTTTTAAAAATAAATTAAAATATATTTTAGGTAAAATAATACACGAAAAATCTACAAATAAAACGAAAATTATTTACAAATACAAGTTCCCAATTTATCATCGATTTTTTTCGTCTTGTAATTATTCTTTCCCCCTTCCCCCTCTTTCTTGTATTCAATTATCTCGCAAAATCAAAAAAATCTCGAAAATCAGTTTGCTATCTCGTATACGTGCGCATTTATTTTTGTGGTTTACAAAACAATCGATAACCTTTACTTGTATGTCGCACAATAGTGATTTTCTCTCCCCGCGGCAACAATTGTGGGGATTTCCAAAATAAAAAAAAAAAAAACAAGTAAGCAAACAAAGTTGGATAAAAAAAAAAAAAAACACATCGATCGGGCGCTCTTTTTCAATTCCCGCGATGTACAATGCACTCGCTGACGCAACGGCAAGTATAAACTAACGTAATTTTTTCGCTTACTACAGCGAGATAATAAAAACGCGCAACTTTCTAAAAACGCTCTCCGCCGTTACGCGTTACGAATCGACGATGCGCAAACAGCCGAGCGCGTTTACGTCTATTTTAAACTCCGTTTTTATCCCACCGCGTACGAGCCGTTTTCCAAAATAATCCACACACTTGACCTTGCCGCTAATTACGCTTTCTATATAAGCTTAACAAACGTTTAAACCGATAATATCCGAAAGAAAAACGAGCGAAAATATACCGGAGCGTTGTGGCCCGTATATGTAATCTCGAGCGGAGAAAAACGCATTGCCGTGTTATCTTTATTCAAGGTACATATACGCATGCGCGAACGAGCACCTCGGAAAGTTTTTTGAAACAGTAGTAGGTATATTGTCGCGTGTGAGCGTGCGGTATGTGTTATGTACTCAGTTTCTTTCGCTCATATTATTTTTCTTTTTTTTTTTTTTTTTCTAAAAGCTGTCGCTTTGTTTTTCGTATACTACACAAGATGAATGGGAAAAAGAAACGGTGCAGTGCGAATCAAAAACATAAAGTTGTCTTCGAAGCTTCGTTACCTTTTGACTCGTTGAATGGGAAAGCGAAACGGAAAAACAAAAAAAATGATTTTTTTAGCAAACGTACAATGTGTTGAAATAACACATTTTCGAAAATAGAAAGAAAAAAAAAATGATAATTTATTCTAATTATTTACAATAAATCGGAATCTGTAATTATGTTTCAATGAATTTGCAACATATTTGAATGTAATTTCGTTAAAAAACCTTTAACTTTTACTAAATTTTCAACTTGTTTATATTAAACGATTTTTTTTTTTTTTTTCTTCTAATCCTTTGAAATGTTTCGACGAACCTAAATTATTTTACAGAGTAATATTTATTTGTTATTTGCATGGAGCATGTTTATCAATGACGCAAGTCCATTGTAAATTACATTTTTTATCTTTGAAAACATTGACTTTCATAGCGAACTCATACTAATCGAAAAATGTTAACAATTAAACGTCTTAAAAGCTTTTTGGTTCATTGAACTTTAATGCCGTTGAGTCAGAATTTCCAACATTACAAATTTAATATGACGGATTGAATCGCAAAATATAATCTAATTTGCAAAACGCGCGCAGCTCTCTTTTACGAGTTTTCATAGTCATTCATTACGTAAAACGAGATTAAAATATCGAATCAAATACAATAGACTTAAATTTATTTAGTGGCGTATGAGTTATTTTACTTTAAACTTTGTAAACCTTGTTTTTAATTTTACTAATTTTAAGTGTATCGAAGAAAGTTTAAAACTCGAAATATAATCAATTATTAATTTAGCACATTTAAATAATGCCCTTATTTATAGATTGAATATTTTAACACTTGCTTTTAAAGATATTAAAAACCAATATGCAGAAGCAAATTAAAATAGTAATCCAATCTCGCTGCATTATTTATCGTTCTATTCGAAGCGCTCGCGCGATAAATACCCTAAAGAAAGTCAATGTAAGCCTAAAATCGAGCGCGTCGGGCTTGAAGTAAAAAAGAAGAAAAAAAAGGGAGAAAAAAATCGATTCGCGCACGCATATATATATATATATCGTTGGCTCTTCGAGTCAAGGAGACAGTCGCGAGAGAGAGAGAGAGAGAGGGGGAGGGGAGGGAGAGAGGGAGGGAGGGAGGGAGTTGGCTTTGTTCGATGCACTTTACTCGCTCTCTCCTCCTCGTCGCTCTTGAACGCGCGACTTTTGCACCTACGGTCGCTATCCTATTTTTAGATCCACGTACATACGCGCCCGTACACACGGGTATGTGAACTCGACGTCGGGACGTATAATACACACTGAAACGAAAGACGTCGCGCTGTACAGGGACCCGGGAGTACGGCCAACTCCTTTCGTTCCCCTTTTTCGTCGATCGACCGAGAATATTTCGATTATTATACCATCACGCCGAGATTGCACGTTTTATCGTGTCGCGCGAATTATCTCGAATAGAAACGGAGATGTATATATTATACGCGTTCTCGGTTCTATGGGAAATCGCGATCGGTGATGCTTCCGAAACGATAAATCATAATCGACGATGATTGCCTTGGATACCGATAAATTTTTGTGTTATTGTTTTATTTGTTTTCGTGCAGGATTCGAACGAGGACGAGACGAGATGTTGTGAGAGTTGATTTTAAACGATTTAGTGCTTATCGCAAATTTGAGTAATTTGATTTTCTTTTGTTACGATGAATTTTCGAATAAAATTTTATATTACCATGTTCACAATCTTAAATTATCAAAATTAATCAAATAAATTAATCTAAATTTACTTAGGTTTATTTACATTAGTTAGAAAATAACATTATCTATATGTACTACCGCTCATTTCGGCATCAATCGCCTCTGAAACTAATTATCAGCGTTGGGTATAGACGGTAAAATCGGCAAATTAACCGAAAATCCGCGCTATAATATCTGTACGTCGATTACAGTACAATGTCACGTATTAGCGCACAAGCGCCTTCTCTACTTTCTTAAACAAAACGTACTCGGCGCGTTGACTTTATTATTAAAACAAAGAAAGCGATAACGGTGCAGGGATACGAGCCGGTTAACGTGTACTCGCTCACACTTTATAAACACACGTTACAACTTCGCGCTTGATACTTGAAGTTAAACATGCGTTTGTGGCTGAACACGAGCGCGCGCGAGATTCGCGGCGATAAAGCATCATTGACATTACGCCGGCTTTTACGATTTATAATTGCGCGGATCTATTTTATATATATATATATATATACGCGATACTCTAGAGTTAACTGCCCGACACGGGTTCTCGTTATTGTTTATTTAACGAATCGTTAAATCGTATGCTTGAATTTATTCAAATTATTTAGCCGATGATTTTTACAGTTTTATCAGTTAATATATCTTAAAATAATATTTAAAATAGAATTGGCTTTTCAAATTTATGAAAGGTTTATGTTCTTATTTATTGTTTAGCTTGCATTAAATCAAAAGAATAGCTTTTTCCTTATTTTTTTTTTTTTTTTTTTTTTTTTTTTTTTTTTTCAGTTGATTTATCATTTAAAACAATACGTTTTCATGAGAATTTTATTCTTTTAACTATACACAGAAAAGTAATATTGTCTTTACAGTATAAAGCGGCTGCAGGTATATTACTTAGCGGTTCTTTGAAAGTATGTACACAACTTATTGAAGCATGGAGACCATCTTACTAAAAATATAAGGTGATTTTAAAAATATTGTACATACCCTTTGATTTAGCAGTATCGATACCTTACATTTGAAGTACAAATATCGACAATTTATCGTTGCATACCTCGTCTCCTACAGCAGGAGGCGTCCTTCACACTTCCCATCGACGCTATAACAGTTGCGCATAAGCGAAATATCTTTTGTTTCTGGGCCGTCGGCTTCTGTGGGAGACGAGGTTTGCAGATTCTGTACGGTTACTTTCGTACTTTAAACGGACGACAGAGATACTGCTACACAATAACATTTGTATATAATTGAAAGAATGTATTTTAAGTAAACATTTTAAGAAATTCTAATTTAAAATAGTATAAGGCGTTTGATACTATGGATGAACTCTGAGAATTAGAATCTTTTTTCCGCGTATACCGTATTATCAATCAAAAAGATAATATCTTTATTTTCAAAATAGTTTAATCCCTTTTATAATTTTATTTTCGTATCTTAAAAGCCAATTAATTTTATAATAACTTCACTATATTAAATAATAAATCGAGATTTTTCGAGAGAAAATGAAAAATCATGCATCATAAAGTTTGTATGTAATATGATCTTAAGAAAATTTTAAATACTCGGTCACATAGCTCGAAGCAACGAGCAATGGAAAGCTGAGAAGTCGGTGAACGAGTCACGCTAAGCCTATACATGCATAACATACAGTATCAGCTACTTAAAAGGACATTTTTCAAGAAACACTTTCCAGTAGGCGTACCATAAATTTTCATTGCGTATCCATTTTTCCCTCCGAGCAAATCCATCGGAAGCGCGCCGCGTCGACGTCGACACGCGATCCTAACAACCTCGACAACGACGACGGCCTTTCCCGAGCACACCAACTTATACGCACGCAGCAGACACGTATACGCTTTCATTATATATCTATAACAATCGATACACCTCCGCTTCACCATCGGCGCTAAAGAACCGCGCCGCGCTAGAGGGAACGAGAGAGTGAGAAAGAGTTTTACTAATTCACGAGGAGTTCGAACGTCGACGACGACGACGACGAAACGGCCGGCAGTTGCGCGAAAGGTTATTTCCATATCAGGCGATACATAATTAACG
The DNA here is from genome assembly GCA_949987625.1 of Chalcis sispes. Classification (NCBI taxonomy): domain Eukaryota; kingdom Metazoa; phylum Arthropoda; class Insecta; order Hymenoptera; family Chalcididae; genus Chalcis; species Chalcis sispes. The sequence goes on from OX465096.1 coordinate 25,988,304, forward strand.
GGCTCACAGAGTCAATAATCTCTCTCTCTCTTGCTCTCTCTCTCTCTTGCTCTCTCTCTCTCTCTCTCTCTCTCTCTCTCTCTCTCTCTCTCTTTCTCTTCCTCACTTGCGGAAGAATTTACCGACGCGGCCGTTGCCGGGCCGCTGCCGTTACTCTCACACAGACTGCGCGCGCTCGCGCGTGTGTGCGCGAGTGTGTGTGTGTGTGTGTTGCACGCAGATCAATGAAACGACCGAAGGTTAAAATGCGTGCCGCGACATATTTCTCTCTCTCTCTCTTTGTCTCTCTCTCTCTCTCTCTCTCTCTCTTTCTCTGTCTCCCTCTCTCGCCTTTCAAAATATAGCTTCATCCTTTTTAAACGCGTTGCGGTTATTATTATTATTATTATTATTATTATTATTATTATTATTATTATGCGCCAAAGGTTTTATAGGGTAAAATGTGCTCGAAGAACCAAGTATTAAAAAAAATAATAATACCGACATTTTTCTCAAGCTGACCAACTACAACGAGAATCGTTCGCGTAATACGTTATCGCGTGAAATTAAATTCCGCACCGATGCGCCTGCGCATAAAGTTCGAGCGTTAACAGGTTCGTCGGCGAGGAAAGTTTTCACAGCACGTATATACGCCCACACGTATACACGGAGAGAGTGAGAGCGAGAGAGAGAGAGAGAGAAAGAGAAAGAGCTTGTCGCAGTGGTGCTAGCCTTGCTCTATGAACTAGGTCGGCAGGGTCAATGCATGCTAGGTCTAGCAACCCCGGCAACTGTCTGTCTGTCTCTCTCTCTCTCTCACTCTCCCCCTCTTCTTTTTTCTTCTTCTCCTTCTCTCCGACACACTGCTCGCGCAGAGATACGCGTTATGTACGTGTGCATGCGGGTGTGTGTGTGTGTGTGCGCGCGCGCGTGCATGGGGGCAGACAGCCCCGTCGGGTTTAACCAGATACTCTACCGCGCGCGCGTCTCGGAGCTTCCCACCACCCACGCGCCTCGCGAATGGTACTACTACCGCTTATCCCCTTGCACATGTACGCGAGCTCTCTATTACTACGACGCAGTTGTCGTCGTCGCCGTAGTCGACGAAACACACGGACCGAGCGAAGGAGAAGAAAAAGCGAAGGTGGGAGAGAAAGTTTCTTTCTTTTTCTCTCTCTCTCTCTCTCTTCTCACTCTTTCCTCACTCTTCCCTCACTCTCTCCTCACTCTCTCCTCACTCTCTTCACTCTCTCTTCACTCTCTCACTCTCTCACTCTCTCACTCTCGATGATCCAGTTGCGCGCGTGGCGCATGTGCACAGATCCGCATGAGGCCAGTCGCGCTAAACCCACGCGCACACACACACACACATTAGAAGGAGTAGGGAAACAATCGATTTGCCGTCGTCGTTGCCGTCGCCGTCTTCTTCCTCCTCGACGACCGCTTGCTTCCCCTGTACATACACACACACATACACACACGCGCGCGTGCGCGCATAAGTTGCTGCCTTACAGCAATACTAGAGACGTTCGGGGTGCTGCCGCGACGATTATGTGTGTATTGTGTATTGTGCGCGTCCGAAACGGAACTACTACGATGCTTCTCTCTCGCGCGCAGGACAAAATACGTAAATGCATTCGCGTGCTTCCATCTTAAACGTGTATGCGCGCTTTGTTTCATTCTCCATTCCGTTGCACTCTTTAAACTCGAATCTTTCTCTTCTTTCTTCGGTCTCGTTCTCTTTATATATATATAAGGTATACAAACAGACTCAAATATCGATCAACGCATGCCGCGCGTCGGTTTCTCTCTCTCTCTCTCTCTCTCTCACTCGCTGTCGCTCGCGTTTTTCGGGGTGAGACAATGCTCAGAGGCTGCTTTACTTTTTTCGCAAGGTCGGCCCGTATGTATGCGCGAGTAACGTATTTGCACGACGCCTCTAACGTATTTTAAGCTTTTAACGTAACTCTGCTTAATGGATTGTATGCACTTTCTTTCTTTTTCTGCTTCTTTTTTTGTGAGGGACAGCCGCACTTTTAAGTGAATTCGAGGGTGTAGTAAAACAAAATTTTTCGTTCGTTTTTATTTATGAATTTTAATTGTTAAATTCAATCAATTAAAATGTTGAGTTGCCGAACAAGATATGCATTATATATGTATATATATTTTTGATAAATTGTATATATAAAAAAAGTTTATTTAAAAAATTAAAATCGTAAATGTATGCTGTATGCACATCGAAGACCTACTTTTGACAATGCAATGTAGAGTTCATTTTTAGAATTGCAAAATCTGCTGCTTAAAAAGCCACATATTTATTATAATTTTTAAATAGTAATATAAGCAAGTAAACACATGAGAAAATTAAAATCTCGATTCGAAAGAAGAATACTTATACGTATAATCAAATGATTATATAACGAAAAAAAAAAATTATTATATTACATGAATTATTTGAACTTCTAATAATTTCATACTGCATCCGAATCTAAATGTATAATATTCGATTAATGTGAATACGAATTTTAAATTTCCTTAATCGAAGATAAATCCACGATTATTTTTAAAATACATTTGGAACACTTATAATCCGTATTTTTATAAACAAAATGAAATAAAATTTATTCGTGATTCTTATAATAAAAATGAATAACCATACAAAAACAAATATTGACATTGCAACGAAAACATTTTTTTCGCTTCGTTGCGTCGTTTAAAAGCGCAGTCTCAGCTCGATAAACATAAGAAAACTACAGCTTCTCATAGAGAAAATAAAAGAGCGCAACTATTATATATATATATATATATATATATATATATATATATATATATATATATATATATATATATAACTAAAAGAAAAAAAACTACTTCCATTCTCAAGCTTTGCCCATTAAAAATTCCACGTGTACTCACACGAGGAATCCCGTAGCACGCGCTTACGTTATAAACAATACGAGCGCAACGTATATATGCGTTATACGCAACTCAAAGGAAAAAAAAAAAAAAAAACAAGTTTTGCGCCAGAAAAGACCGTACGAATAAGACGTACGAGGGGTGGTCTGACCCCCCCCCCTCTCACCGCTCCACTTTTTTGGTTGTAAAAGCGCCTCGGTGTGCAGTCTCATCTGCGCGGTCGCGGCAATTTGCAAATCACGCAGCGAAGCTAACCGCGCGATGGCGCCCGACAAAGTCTCGGCCACGAGAACTGGCGCGCGCGTACCTGGAGACAGAGAGAAACTGGATCCAGGGTCGATCAATACACACGTTGGTTGGTGGCCGTGCCCCGCGCAATCCAGTCTCTAGAAAGGGTAGAGAAAGAGCGGGAGAGAAAGAGAGGGATAGAGGGCAGACAGACGCCGAACGGAAAGGGCGGGACGACGCACGCCGAGGAAGGGAGAGAGCGAAGAAGCGGCAAAGAGAGAAGAGGAGCAAAGGGAGAACGCGTGCGTTTCGCCGTCGTCCCGTGTGATGAATCTTTCCTTCTCTCTCTCTCTCTCTTTCAGCTTTGCGGGAGGTTCTTTTCTCTCTCTCTCTCTCTCTCTCTCTCTCTCTCAGCTTTGCGGGAGGTTCTTTTCTCTCTCTCTCTCTCTCTCTCTCGCTCTCTTACACACTCTCTTTTGGCTTTCATCCCGAAACTGGTTGCGAGAAAGAGTACGAGAGAGAACAATAAATAAAAAAACAAAAAGAGAGAATTGCTCGCCTAGCTTTTTCCCCTCTCTTTTACTTGCCATTCTTACGCGCGTATGAACCTTTGTATGCCGCTTATGCATACATACATATATATGCGTATACATCTCTCATGCGCGTGAGTGTATCTGGACTCTTTTCTAAAAAAGACTCGTCGAGAGTCTCGCGAAGAGAAATAGAGGGTCGAAAAGAAAAAGAAAAATAAAGCGGAGAAATTTTTGGAGGAATCGCGTGCTGGGAGCTGAATATGTATCATAGCTCGATAAAAAAAAATCAAGTTACGTGTAGCGATAATAAGCATTGTTTTTTGCAAAGAGTTACCGTGACATCTGTAAACATTACGTCGCGCATGAAACGGTCGAGATTTGATTGACAGGGAAAAATTGCGTTAGGGTAACGGAATCGAATGTTGCCTCTTGAGAATTTCATACAAAGATGTTGGGGTGACACGTGTAACTAAGCTAGATTGTACACAAAGAAATTTGCAGCAGAGCAAATTTAGTGAATGGAGTTCTTTGAATTTTATAATATCAAAAATAATTATTTTTATTAAATTTTTAATAATTAATTAGAAAAATTATTTAGCGATGAATAAGTTGATTATTAACAGCAATGATAGACCATAAATAAAAATAACTAAGAAAACTAATTTTTTACGATTTTAAGTTGTCAATTGACAAAAAGTAATCCAAATCCGCGAAAATTCAAGCAAAAACTTCAAAAGAAAACGCGTAATAAAAAAACAATAACAAAGATACTCGACAAGTTGTACAGCAAAACAAGACGTAGGAGGAAGGGTAGCTGCAGCGAGAGTGAGCGAAAGAGAACTGGGGATGCGAAGAGAGAAAGAAGGCGAGAGAGTGAAAGAGAAAGAGAGAGATAGAGGCAATATATGTATATATATATATAGAGAGAGAAATAGAGAAGGTGCGCAAGTCCGATGGTACATCTAGGTCAATGCCTGCTCTCGCTCGCGGGGTTCGCATCCCGGCAACGAACCTCCGGACGCACTAGTCGCGAGCGAGTCTGCGTAGGCGGCCACTAACACCACCACCACCACCACCTCCACGACCATCTCCGCCCGCACATCCAGGAGACGACGGCGTTGCCAACTGTACGAGCCGTCGTCGGCAAGCTTGGCGCTCGTAATGTGTGCGAGCGCACGTATAAATACATACGCGTCACCCGCGCTTTACCTTCTCCTCCTCCTCCTCCTCCTTCTCCTCCTCCACCCCCTTCGTCTTTCCCGGTAACTAGGCCATCGGATCGATTCTGCAGCAGGGCGACGGTACCTCTCTCTCTATCTCTCTCTCTCCGCAAGCTCCGGCGAGCTTTTTACTTTCCACGCCATTGTTGCCAACTTACTTTGTCTGCGCAACTCTTGCCGCGTACATACACACGCGCGCGCACGCACCGTTTTCAGAATTTGCTGGCGTACGAGGCTCCCCCAAGATATCATCTTCGGCACGCGCGCTTACCCGTTTTGTAGACGCCGATAAGGATAACCGATGCGCCAGCTCGACGGCGCTTTGATCGATACGCTCGCGCTTTGATTTTCTCCGATTATTTTGCCCGCTCAATGTTATTGTTGATATTGTTGTTGTTGCACGAGGATAAACGCTTTGTAAATATATATATATATATATATAAGTAGGAATAAATATAGCAGGTGCACGAACAAATTATTAGCTTCGAACTGTTGCTTCGAAATGAATATGGATTACGTCATGATTTTGCATGCTCCATCTATTCTGTTGTTTGCTTTATCTCCGCGTTTGCTCGCTCTCCTGTAATTGAATTGTTGCTGAGACGTTGATTAATTTAAGCAACGAGAAAAGTTTTGATTTATTTACCGAGCTAAAATATCCTACAATGTTTATACTTTCTTTATTTATACACTTCGATACAATACAAATCAAAATAATGAGTAAAAGCATTATAGATTAACATTTTTTTTTTTTTTAAATAGATTTTGTTTAATAAAGTAACTTTGAAAAATTAAAATATAATTAACCCTAATCCCGTGTCGCTGTTTTTAGCACACATAAACCTTGAACATGGGTCATTCGCGTCCGCCGCTCATTTAACTTTGTTATTCCGTAAGGAAAAATCTGAAAAAATTCGTAAGTGTTCTTTGGACTCCTAACTATGCGATATAATTGTTGTCAGCCCCGAAAGTCCCTTTTTCAATAAACATTTTCATAAAAATTCGGAGGCATGTAGGCTGTTTACACAAACGACTGTTGACGCAAACGACTCATGTTCAAGGGAGTAGGGTTAAGAGTCAATTAAAAACTTTTCATAATATTATAGTAATCAAATTTTTATAATTTTCGAAGTATTACGATTTATTTTAAGCGCAATCCAAATTAGAATAATGAAGAGATTTTATCGTATAAATTAATTCATAAGCCATTTTTATTAAAAAAAAAAAAAAAAAAAATTTACTACATTTTTTCAACTAATATTCGTATCAACTATTAATGTAACGTCCGTGTTGAATTATTGCAGCATTCACGCTCATAAACTAGGGTTGGTCGAAAAGAAAAAAAGGTAATTTTTATTGGAAGAAACGGAGTGAGATTCGAAATTGAAAGCAGTGGAGATCTTTTCTATTCTCTCGATTCTTTGCTAAAACTTTTCGATATAAAAATAAATCGTTTTATTTTCATTTGCATTATGAAATAATTTTCGATGATCAAACGTTCACTTTTTTTATCCGTCTGATTGTGATATAAGTATGAAATCGATACGTTAGATTAATATCGTTAGCTTGCATAAAGCTAGAAATAAAAATTTAAAAATTTCGTTAATATTTCAATTTGCAGGAAAATATACATTATTAAAAGAACTTTCAAAACACTAAATCAAAGTAAAATAATAATTTCGTATAAATATAGTAAGTCTAAAGTCATTAAAAGACAATCGGGTCGCTTGAATGAAACCGTTAAAAAGTATCCCATTACGAAATCGATGACAAGAATATATCTGTATAAACAGAATTGCGCGCGAGAATAACCTATTAATAGATTAAATAAAAAAACTTGGCGTTTATATAGTAGCGTTAGAGAGAAAGAGAGAGAGTAAGAGAGAAAGAGATAACCAAGTCACATCGGTTCATAATCGACGTCGTCGTCCTATTTCAAAAGTCGCGAGTTGAATATACCCGTGTCGTCGTAAGGCGGAAAGTTCGTGCCTTCCCATCGATGTCTTTTTCTATCGTTCTCTCTCTCTCTCTCTCTTTCGCGAGAGAGATCGCATACATGGCTATTGTTTATTTGCGGATAGCGCGCTGCAATATCGACAGCCCTCGTCGACAACGACGCGGAGTAGACGCGCCGACGTCGACCCGTCGGAAATCGCGAGCTACCAGCCCCAAAGATAAACGGTCCACGAGCGCTATCGGGAATTTAATTATAGATTTTCGTTTTGAACGTACCTCGTTGTACATACACTCACACACACGTGCACGTATATATAAAGATGGTAGTTTGTTGACGATCGATCGAGTATACGCGCGTTGTTATGCAGATATTTTTTCGTTGCTATATCGCTCTCGCGCGTAAATCGACTCTTATACCATTTTATTAATTTTTTTTTTTTTGTTTTGAAAAAACTTTGTAAGAATTATACTCTTATATATCATGCGTATATAGACTTATTTGCTTCTTTAAAAAAATCTTAATAATTTAACGGTGCGTCGGAAGAGTACAGCCGGAAGATTTACTAATTATGATAACACGTTTTTTTTTTTTTTTTTTTTTTTTTATTAACGACGTTAATTACGCTTTTTACAGTAAATAAAACGCGTCGCGGAAATATATCGCGGCATTCGATTTAATTAAACAAAGAAAAATCCTTGATTGGATATTTATCTTGAGCGATGTTCGCGAAGCGTGGTTTCGATGTGCGGAGGTGAAGAGATGACCGATAACTCTCCCGCCTCGCTCGTCTCGCCCTTCTTTCTCATCGATCAGTCCTCTCGTGATTACCCTGAAATTATCTGCGTTGTCCTTGGGCTCGTGCACGATTTCTCGCCGCAGGTGACATCGGCGAAGACTCGCTTTCCGCTTCGATTTTCATTCCAAGGTGATGTTAGGCGTGGAGGCTCCTTTAAAAACCTTTCAGTTGAACGGGTCGAGAACGAGAGAGAACGAGCAACTCGGCGCTCGCGTATTTATGTGCACGACCCCCCGAAGTTGCCAATTGTCGGCAAGGGTCGTTGCTCTATCGCTTTTCATTTCGTCTTCTAAATTATTCATATCGGTGTTTAACTTATACGCAAATTCGCGCATATCGCTCAAAAACCGTTCCAATTTTGTCTAAAGCTGCGCATTGTGCGGGAAAAATAAAGTCGTCGTCGGGAAAAAATCTTTGCGGGAGAAAAAAAAAAAAGAGATTTCGTTTTCCGATATATACGGGTATTATGCATTTGCGAATTTTTACGCTCGATTTTCAACAAACATTTCGAGTTTTTATTATTTTGGTACGTGTATTATACGATAACATGTTTCGCCTAAAAATAGTTTACGAAGAAACTAATTGAAGAAAAGTTTAAACAAACGTTTACAACTTTATTTACCGAAATTTACTTTTAAACAAGTATTTGTTGCTTTGTTTTTTAAACATAACTCAAATACTTTATATGTTTGTATTAAAAAGTAAACATGCAAAAAAAAAAAAAAAAACAAATCTGAAATTCAAAAAATGAATATATAAAAATCTCGTAATATTAATTATAAAACATATTTTTTTGTATACATACTTTTTAAACGTTCTCGTTATTTCAACAAGAGAAAATTCATCTGCAAGTAAAAAATAATTTTCGAAAAGTAATCTCTACAACGTGAAATCCAACGACGAAGCAATATATTACTTTTATTGCAATCTCTCTTAACCGTTAGCTTCTCCTTCATTTCACGACAAAAAAAAAAAAAAATTTCAACTTTAAGTAATTGCATCGAAACGCGAGAGTGCGCGGTATCTTTATCATTCTTTCGTCGTCGAGCTTAGCGGGATAATTACGAACGATGGAGTTACGAAAGAGCTCGTAACTCTTTCTCCGAAAAAAGAGAGCGCGAGAAGCCAGTCTGAAAAATGCACGCGAATAGAAACACAGAGAGAGAGAGAGAGAGAGAGAGAGAGAGAGAGAGAGAGAGAGAGAGAGAGAGAGAAAGAGAGTTATAAGCACCAAGAATGAAAAGAATCAGAAAAAGCGCGTACGAGTTTCGCGAGAAAGAAGGTGTTGGGGTGGGTCAGGGTTACGTTTTTAAGATTAGCCGTTCTTTCTTTCTTTTTTTCTTTCTCGTTTTCGCGCACTCGTGCGTATGCTTGCATATTTTTACTCGTGTACACGCTTAGCTATCTAAAGTGGTATGAAAAGTACGATGCACTTACCGATATACTATACTCATACGGACACATACATATTGTACACATGTCGAGCGCAGCTGCAACTCTTCTTTAACTTTGTGTCTCTCCCCATGATTATAAAATTACAACGCGCGCTGTACTGTACTGTAAAATTACAGGAGCTTTCGTCGTCGAGTAAGCCATTGTTATGCAATTTTAGCTAGCGTGTTATAAAATTTGAGAAACGATTGCTATACTTGTGCGTTAAAAATTTTTTTGGATTTCTCTTAGGATAAAATTTCGCTTTATTAAGTAAAAATCCGTTCTCTCTGCTTAAACCGAGAATCCAATGAGATTTTGAATTTTTCTTTTACTTTTTACACAAGATATTTTAAATTTTCAGAAAATTTCAAATGAATTTGAAGTGATTTAAGAACTTTATTTTAACTTTGTGTAAATTTTTTATTAAAATAAACGAATAATGAGAGAACGAAAATTTCGTTAAACTTATATAAACCAGATCGCACGTTTAATGTTTAGTTATCTGAAAGTTTAAAACAATTGAAAAATAAAAAAAAAACTATTATCGTAACGGCAATTATAAAAAAGACGTTCACTTCATTCAAGAGTTAAGAAAAAACTCTTCAAATAAAAGATAAAAGAAAAAAAGAGAGAGAGAGAGAGAGAGAGAGAGAGAGAGAGAGAAATAAAAATTAAAAGTTAGTATTGATAAAAGAGAGAAGAGAGGATAATCGAGGTCAGTGTTATTGCAATCCGAGGTAAGAAAAGTAGAGGAGAGGGAGAGAGAGAACCTTGGTAGTTCGTAAACGAATCGCGGAGCGTAACAATGACCGATAAACGAAAGCATCGAGGCATTCCATTAAACTTTTGGCGCTCCTCGCGTGAATCATCATATATCCGACCTGTTAAAACACTTCCACTCACAGAGTGCCTGGATACTTTACACCAAAGTTCAGTTCTTCGTGTATACACACGCGCGCGCACACGCACACACACACACGAACGTACGAACGTACGTATATATACGTATATAGCTTGCGACATGTTGTTATGGTATAGCATTCATGCGTGTATTTATTCATGTTCGTAAAAGTACACACACGTTTATGTGCGCACCCGTCACTCGTGACTCGTAAAAATAATGCGCGAACCTCGACGTACATACACATAGTAAGTTTCGTAACTTGTTTCTCTCTCTCTCTCTCTCTCTCTCTCTTTTTCATTCGGTGCTGTGTTCTTTCTCTTGAGAGTCTCTCTGGCTCACCGAGTCTCCTTAGCGCTCGAGTGAAATCGATTGTCGCAACTGTACGAGGCTGGCGCAACGCAGTTACGACTGCCACGCGCCTCGCCGTACTCGCCGTTTCGGCACCAACGAAATCGAGACCCACGGAATTCTGAGATAGAACGAGATATTCGATGTTTTTTTTTCGTCAGTTTCTTTGCCAAAGCTTTCGTTTGATGTACACGTCGATAATGTTTTTTAAAGAAAAAAAGTAACGATACTTCGTTTCGTTTGATATTTGATCGACTCTGGCTTTTCAATCCGATTATTCAAGTTTTTTTTTTTTTTTTTTTTTTTTTTTTTTTGTTTCTTTTTCTTCGATTAAGTCGTTCACAGAGATTGAATAAAGTGATTCGAGGATGCGGAAAATGGGAAAGATCATCCTTTTTTACAAATGCGCGCGTAAGAGTTTCTGCTTAGCAAGAGTGCGAGGGCGAGAATTTTTCACAAAATTAAAATTACTTTTTGGATTAGGCAATGTATTACCAAAAGAATTCGGAAATAAACTTGCTATTGGCTTTTTAATTAATGTTTCAGCGTATGGAATTACACGAGAAAGTTGAACCGATGAGAAATAAGTCAAGTTTGCCAATGAAAAGTTTGTGTGTCCTACAATATCGTTTGTATTAATTAATTAATAATGATATAAAATTAAAACAATTTTTTATATAATTTTATTGATTTTTTAAACAAATTAAAATTATAGAATGGATATACTTCAATAATATTGTTTATGATGAAGTAACTCCGACATCCAGTATGTTCTATTTTTTTGATCGTTTGAAATTTCAAACGTTTATCAAAACAATAACAGCATTAACATTCACCAGACGGTAACCTCTTCAAGCTTACGAAATCTGACTTTTCACAGTCAACAAAAAAAAAAAAAAGAAAAAAAAAAAAAAAAACGCCACGCGTATAGAGAAAATGGTCGCAACATATACGGCGGGTATACATACGACGTGAACCCAAATAAAACGCAACCGAGAAAAAAAAAGGGTATTAATTAGCTCTTGCCGGGTATCTCGGGGTCACTCACCACAAACTACCCAAACTTTCCTCGCTCATTCTCCTCTCTCTCTCTCTCTCTCTCTCTCTCTCTGTCTCGGTCGATGCAAGGGAAGGAGGAAGGAGGGGAAGAAGGAGGCGACGGACCGAGAGAAGGAGGAACCGGACATAACGCGCCGCGAGCGTCGCGCTCGTGATCGGAATTCGCATTCGGATGGAATCGGCCGTCAATGTTGACCCCGCCTGCACCAAGAGAGAAATAGAGAGAGAGAGAAATAGAGAGAGAGAGAGAGAGAGAGAGAGAGTGATTATGTATGTATGCGTGTGTGTGTGTGTGTGTGTGATGGTACGTTCTGCGAATGCCTCGGTCGTTGAGCTATGCGCGCAACTCTGCACTATAGAGCCGCGTATCTTGTTTAAGCGAGAACGATATCGACTGGTTGACTCGTGTGTGATTATCCGGCTGTCGTTCGGTTAGCCAACGTCTGCCATTTACTCGAATATGGATATTCCGCGTGTCTGTTATTTAGTAACTTTTGTTTTTTTCTTTTTTTTGTTTTCGTAAATACAAGTGCGAAATATGACGCGTTGTTGTCGATGTTGTGACATAAGAGGTAATTGACTTTCGAGTAAGCTAATTGAATCGACTAAGTTATTTTTTGAAGTAAAATATTTTTGTAAAATTTAAAATCGCTTTTATAAATTTATGATGAATCTAGTGTAAGATTCTTATAGATTTTTGTATGATGAAACTCTTTCAAGTAACCTATAAATGTTTAATAAAATTGCAATGACTTAAATAGTAAAAATATGCGTTGATAAGAAACTGTTACTTTGTTGAAATAAAAATTTAATTTGTCAATAAACGCGTTTCCTTTTTTACTATCGCTCTTTATCGCTTATATAGTACAAGCTTATAAAATTATGTATGCTAGTTGACATTTCAAATTCATAGAATTCTTTAAATTAACATATCGCGCTCATAATATTCTAGAATAGTAAAAAATAAATAGTTGAAATACAATTTGTGCACGGAATAATATATTTTTTTTTTTTTTTTTTTTATTTTTATAAAATAAGTATTAATTTTCTTAATCAATGAATGAACTACATTCATTAAAATCTTAATATAAAAAAGACAACATTTTTAAGATCTATAAAGTCGAGATTAATCAATCGATCGAATAAAAAAGGGTTACTTATACGCAAAAACTGCCGTCGGGTTAATATCGTGCCAGTATATACTCGGCCATCAAAACAATATGACTCAATCGCCACTCACGAAAGTCGCTCGCAGCAATATAACATTGACGTAACGATATAGGCTCGCGATCGCAATCAAGATTACGATCTAACGATTTAAAATTCGAGAACTCCGAGCCAACCATAGCCGAACATTACGGCCTTTTTGACTTAGCGTTTCCTGCATTAGGATCGAGAGAAAAAACACAAAAAAAAAAAAAAAAAAAAAACGGGATAGAAGGAAAACAAATTTATCACGCTTAAGGTACACAAGAGCGTGACGAACTTTTAACGCCGTGAAGTATCTCCGATCTATATAACTTTTCCATAAAAATATACGAAGAATAGGTATATAAAAAGAAACGAAGAAAATAACAAAAGTTGAGTAATAACTCACTTAGACTAATAAAACATATTTTTTTTTTTTTCATTCAAAAAATAATATTTGCGATTATAACGAATAATTTTTATTTAATTCTCAAACAGTTTGTGCATTTTATAAAGATAAAAAGAAAGCGTATGAATTGAATTAAATTTTAAGTAGGTCATAATTAACATAATTAACAAGTTTAGAATTATCCTAAAAAAAGTTAATAAACTTACCGACTATGTTTAGTATATAAATATTGCATTTTTTAAAAATTTTCACGACGGAAATACTTTACCGTGTAAAATTCAAACCAGTTTTTAAGATTATTCTAAATAAAAAAAAAAAAAAATAATAATACCTCGTTCAAGTAAATCCGTCAAAATATGTATGCGTACTCTAAAAATCTATTGTAGCCATTAACCTAACGAGACGCGATTCCTTAATTAAGCTACAATTCTCGTTCCATCTTTCGTTATTTACTTATTTTCAACGACGGATATCTTTTCAGAAGGATAACATACAGAGAGAAATTCGTCTGCACAGTCCGTGAAGCTTAAAAAAAGAGAGAGAGAGAGAGAGAGAGAGAGAGAGAGACCTGAAAACGGGGACCGCGGCGTAAACAAGCGCGTGATTTTCGGGAGTCGCACGATACGCGGAGAGAAGTGGGCCTTTCCCCCCCCCCCTCCCCACCCTCGTCGAAGAAAATATTCGGACCGGTGCGCGTGATCCCAATGCCGCCAGTTTCGGCAGTCGCTTCGCGCCGACAGGTTCTCGTTTCTCTTTGCCGTTTCTTCCTATGTACGCCTCGAAAATATATACATACACACGTCGCGGCGGTGCCTTGGTTTAATCCTTTCTCTACGTAGCTCTACGCGCGCGCGGTGTTGTCACGTGCCTCGTTAGCGTTCGTTGTGGAAGTGTTACAGTGTATGTATAATACGTCGTCAGAAATTTTTTTTTTTTTTTTTTTTTTTTTGTTTTCATTTATTTTACTTTTAATTTACTTCGCTGAAAGACGTTTTTTTTTAAAGAATTTTATATCTACGTTTGGAAAATTTTTCATTGTATATACGGATGACGTCGAGTGTGTGAATATTTTTTTTTATTTATTTTTCAATGTAAATTCGTGTGCTTCGAAAATAAATCCTTTTATTTTTTTTGTATCGGATTGTAATTGTGCAAAACTTATCGATTTTTACTAAAATAGTTGTTCGTTTAAATGACGATTCAGGTAATCTAATATTTTATCTTAGAATTAATAGAAATTACAAGTTATTTCTATTTAGTAGTTTCTCTCTCCTTGTATTTATCGTTACGCACATTTCATTTATAAGTTCTTAGCTATATCTTAATGTTTATTTGATTATTTTACTCGATAAATGTTTTAATACTTTTACGTAAACATAGAGTAAGAGTAAATATTATGTTTATGTATGGATTCCTTAAAAAAAAAAAAAAAAAAAAAAAAGACAAGTTGTCTAGCTTCGAAATACATCGATTGAAATCAATAATAATGCAATAGTTTATCTTTAATTATTTTCAATATTTTGTATAGTTATTATATCATAAAATATTAAATATATTATTTTCATTGTCACCTTAGAACCTTGACTACAATAGTTATTCTCTTAATCTTTTATATTGATATAGACAGAATTTATTCTTTAATTCTCTTACGTACAACGTACAAAATTTATTTCTTATTATTGAATAGAAACTGTTGATGAAAAAATAAATTTCATAAATTTTAATTTAATATGATATAGAAAATAATTGCAGTTATTTGTAACTAAATACTTAATTAAATCAATGTTATAATACATTAAATCGTTAAAAAATTATGAAATAGAATTATTTTATCTAAATTAAATTTTCATAATTTCTTTTAGAAAATCCAATCGTACAATAATCAAGAATCGATGTGTTTTATTTTACAGATAGAGCCAGTTTACAAGTCAAAGTCTACAAGAGCACGTTAAGACATCCACGTGAAGGAAACGTCAAAGCAAGAGCTCGAGCATCGTTTACAGTGCGCGGCATTTTATTCGTCGAATAGTTTCAGGTGAAAGCAGTGCGTGTGTGCGTGCGCCGCATATAACACACCCTCGTATATAACACACACTCATACGTACAGAGAGGTAGCTCGCAGTTAACGGGCGGTATTCGGGCGTGCGGCAACCCTCGTCACCGGAGAAATAGTCGTCCCCGTCGTATCTCCGCGCAGTGTGGCGGCGCTCGGCGCCTCGGCTCTCGGCAGCGCGCAGTTGAAGCTCGCGCGTCACGGTGGCCAGCTTAGTGAGCGGCAACGTCGCGGTGCGCTACGATGAGGCGTCGGCCGTCGTGGGGGCGGGAGCGCTCGTGCTGGCCCCCGCATCCCGGCTAGTCGCGACAGGCCCCCCGGGGAACCCCAACGGCGCAGCGGCGGCGGCGGCGACTGCCCTACAGCCGCAGCAGCAACAGCACCTTCACCTCCATCACCCCGGTCACCACCTCCATCATCATCAGCAGCAGCAGCAGCAACAGCAGCAGCAGCAGCAGCAGCAGCTGATCATCGGCATGGAGACCCAACAGCAGACGGAGCTCCAGCCGAGCATGGGCATGATAAGGTCCGAGGTCCCGGAGGTCCAGCAGTCGCCGGCCTCCTCGGGCTCCACGACCCGGCCTCCCGGCAACGGGAGCGGACTCTTCGCGGGCATTGCCGCCAGCAGCAACAAGCGTCCGAGGACCGACGACTGGCTGGCCCCGGAGTCGCCTCAGGGCCCGCTGCCCCAACAGCACCTCTACCTCTCGCCCCAGCCGCAGCAGCAGCAGCAGCAGCAGCAGCAGCAGCTAGCGCAGCAACAAACGGTGCACCAGCAGCAGCAACAACAACAGCAGCAGCAGCAGCAGCAGCAGCAACCACCGATGGCGCACTCGACGCCCATCACCCAGAACCAGCAGCCGCCACCACAGAGCGTCATCGGCTCGCAGCCGCCCAGCAACAACGGCTACGGGAGTCCTATGAGCTCGGGCAGCTACGATCCCTACAGTCCCAACGGCAAGATTGGTGAGTCTCTTTTCAACTTATTCCCATACATATATTTAAAAGTTTTACAACCTTTTAGATTTGATATTGAGCTCTCGAAGATAAACAGGTTTTTCATTCAATCAATTATGACTTCAAAGATTATTATTTGCATCTTTTTCAAAAACATATTAATTCTTTATTATTATTAGAAAATTATTTTTAACGCATACTGAATTGATGATGATTTATTTTCTTTTCATTTTACTTGTAAAAGAAGTATAAGTGCCGTGAGAAATTAAAAATACTCATCAAAAGGTGTATGCTTGTGCAATATAAAAATACAATCTTGGAATAAATCGCTTATTAGTCTTGTGATTGCATAAAGGCAAATAACGTCCATTACAATTTCTTCTGGGAAAAAAGGACATCGATACTTCTTTTGCCTCCAATACCCCCAAGATAATGCACACTCTCAACGTCTCTCATGGCAATACGATATATGTAATGTTTCATTAAACAATAATTATTATTCTCGGCAATGAAGGAACGATTTTTTTTTTTTTTTTTACCGACAAATTAGTTAACTCAAAAAGAAATTGAGAATCATGCATACAAACGGTGAAAGCGTAATTGATTTTTCGCACTTGTAAACTTTATTCTCGCATAATAATTCGGTTACAGCTCTCTGGAAGCCTTTCACTTTTATACCTTAACCAAATCCTATGGCGAATGCTTTTTTAACAATGCGTTAATTTTATTACACACGAGGAGAGAAAAAGTCTTTCTCTTCCCTTTGGAATACTATACTTTCTTGTAAAATTTTAAATTAGATTTTAGTGTTGAGTTAATTTTTTATAGCTTTTAATTTAAAGCACATGATTTACTTTGCTAAATAATTATTTGAAGAATAAAACTTACAAAATATAGATTTTTATTGTACACCGAGAGAAATTCTATATTAATTTTTACAATAAAAATAGAATTTTTTACTATTTTTCAATAAAACATCGATGACATACTTTTTAAACAGTAGAATTTACAAAAAAAAAAAAAAAAATAGTAAAATTTACTAACGGTGGATTTAGAAATTTAACTGAACCACGAATTAATTTTTACTATTATTAATACTAAAATTTGCTACAATGAATTCGACAATTATACTAAATTTCAATATGATTTTTACTATTTTTAAGCAGTAAATTTTAATTTTCCAATACATTAAATACTTATTTTTTGAGGAAAACGAAAAAATTTTTTTTTTTTTTTTTTTTTTGCTTTAACTAGAGAACATCTGTTTCAGGTTATTCTGTTTTCAATTTTATTATGACAATAATTTTATTACATTTATTCTTTACTTGAAACGCTAAAAAGAAACAGTGTTTTTACATTTATCGCATCATAATCAATCTACATTACAATAAAAAAAAAATAAAAAATTAAAATGTAAAAATTTTATAAAAAATACGCGTTTAAAATTAATGTTATCGATTACAATTACAGCTACACGCATTACATCGCTTAAAATTTTTTTTCGATTTTCTCTCACTTTCGCGAAATAAAATAGTCTCGCGAAGGATTAACGTGCAATAGTGGCAGCGCAGTTATAGCAATGGAATAGCGGGAGTATACCAGAGGGTATGAATTAATCATGAAAAGTCCGGTGTGTTCGGTTCGATCGCGCAGAATATGTAACCCTTGGCGCGACGCCATCTAATCTCACTCTTAGCGGTGCAAATACTAAATGCGCCAACGGTTCGGTTTCACTCTGCTCGTATGAAAATATGGCAATGTCGCGATATACAAAACGCACATTGTACGGAGAGACAATCGGAATTTTTAAACTCACGTGTAGAACGAATGGAGACGTTAGCTAAATGAACAACGGAGTTAATACATACATACATACATACATACATGCATACATACATACATATATACATACATACATACATACATACATATATACATACATACATACATATATACATACATATATATATATACAACACGAAAGGCTCCGTTGTGTGCGTTTTCCCATCGGGCGAGTTTGCCGAGAGAAAATCCCGAGCGAGCGGATAACCAGCATGGGAACGAAATAAAGTGGAACACGCACGAACCTACATCTATTAATATTTCATACGGTCCGAGCGAGTATAACGAGAGCCTCGCGAGTTCGAGGGATAAACGCTGTATTACACACACACACAAACACATGGATACTGTCCGCCGTATACTTTTTCTCCTCCGACGCGGTTAATAAACCTCAAACTTACCTTACCGTCGAACCGTGTGCTCGCGCGTGTACCTTTTTCACGCGTAATTTAGTACGCGCAACTCGCACACATATTACACATATTATTACACCGCTCTGTATGTATTTATCACGTGGCAAAGTCGAGCGAGCGAACGGTGACGTTTTTTTGGATAAATTAATGTCTCTTCGCTTCTGCACTCGTCGAGAAAAATCAATATGTAACGATCTATCTAATGGCCAATAAATTGCCGTATAAGTTACCGAAATCGTAACCAATATTCATGAGACGATTACTGCACTTTTGCATTTGTTTTTACATCGATAATTTAATATACTTTGCGTGAGAATTTATTCCCTTTCGGAAATCGCTTGGTATATATACAGCGCTTCTCGATTTACAATATTTTAGATTATCGATCGATTTATGCCGAAGGAATTATTGAGCGCGTTTGTTTTCTTTACTGCCACTCTATTTCTTCTTTTATTCACCTGCGATGCAATAACGATAGATAAATAGCAATAAACACAAACTAACTGTAAATTTACCGATGTAATCTTTCAGCTTCGATAAAAATTGTCTACGGCTTGAATAACAAAGCACTTTATCACATGGAGTATTCAATGAAAAAAGAATATAGGAACGATAAATTATTATTTCAACGTAATCTTATTATATTGCGTATAAGTTATTCTTTGTTTCCGATTATAGCACGATTCTAAACTTTGCTCTCAATTAGTTTTGAATTAATCGTTTCAATGAAGTTTTATTTAGCGCGTAAAATAATTATCAAATTTAGTAAAATAAATTATCAGTATCTTACTTGTCTTTTTTTTTTTTTTTTTTTTTAAAGTTTAATTCGTAATAGTTCTAATAGTAGTATAAAAAATATACAAGTCAAAAATATATTTTAGCTTTAACGAGATAATTTCGAGTTCAAAATATTGTACAAAAATCACGACGAGTCAATGTAACGAAAATTTCCAGGCGAAATCGTTCGTCTGGAGGTGGATATTTTCTCAAGCAGTCCCTTATAGGCATCGCCGACAACAACAATCAATAACGAAAAGAACCGTCGTGTTTTTCTCGTTCGTTTCTCTCCCGTTTGTTTGCCAGCCGATAATACTCAATAGTGGTTCTTATAATTTTTCTCTTCTTGCCCGTCTTGCGACTCATTCCAGCATACTAATGTGATTTATGGATTGCGGTTAAAGACGTATTAGGTTGCGCGCTCTCGAGGAGAAGAAGGTGGACGTAGGTATTATTCGTAACGACGATCTGAGACGTCCTTGTCTTCGACGTCGTCTTCTCCCGCCGCCTCTTTTATTTCATCCTGTCGCGCTGTTTGGCTTTTCGTTCGTGGAAAGTTTTGTTTTTCAATGCGTACGTTGATTTAACGTTTGTAATGTCATCGCTGGATTTGCGAGCTCTCGAAAGAAAGCAATTTTTATAGCTCGAATTGCTCTTTCATTGATTTACACGTACAGCTTTAAAATTTTGTTTCGTATAAACGACAATTGTTCAGCGAAATTTGAAATATAAATTACTTACGTAAATTGTATTCGACGATTATTGGTTCGATTTGCAATTTTAAGTATAAATATTTTTCAAAGTCATGATGAGCAAATTAAAAAAAATTTTTTCAATATTGAATTAACATTACTATTTATCATTGACATCCTAAGCTACGGCAATAAATACCGAAAGATATACATTTTCAATTCAAATGATATATTCGTTGAGGCAAACTTCTTAAGTTAGTTTATGTAAATAGTTGTAATAGCAATGTCATTTATTTGCGTCAATAACCCCGAGCGATGGATAACTTTGAAATGCGTAAGGATCAGCTGAGACAAATTTACATGCATTATAAATTCATTTAGCCGGGTATAAATATCACTTGAGTCAATTTCATGGAAGCTCTGCTGAGTAAACGCTCGCGTTAACGACATAACGCGACGCAATGCGTTAATTTCCTCGGCAATAGTAGCAAGCTCGTCGCGTCGTTAAATTCAAAAGCGCGCGTTTTTCCGTAGGTGTAAGAGAGTCGAGGTACGAATTAACGCAAGAATAACGTCGGACGAAGCAAAGGCCACGATGAATTCAGCGAGCGTTTTTGGGGCCACAATACTTGCAGCAGCGAGCCTTCGCTGTCTTCGCCCACGCGAATACGCGGAATTTGCTCGGCTCTTATCGTAACTAGGTTCTCTCTCTCTCTCTCTCTCTCTCTCTCACTCTCTCTCGCTGAAGGGAAGCGAAAGAGTTGCGTCTCGCGCTCCAGTTGCAGGAAAAAGAGAGCGGAACCGCGAGGATGTGACGTCAGGTTCACGCCTTTTTCTCTCTCTCTCTCTTTCTCTCTCTCCGATTTTCTCGCCGGAACGTCGCTGCTGCACTACTGTCATACTCTCTCTCTCTCTCTCTTTTTCTATATCACACTTGCGTAATTCGCGCTTTTCCAGTTCGGTCCTTCGACTTCCCCTCCGCTAGCCGCTTGTTCTCGCGGAGTAGGCTTTTTCTTTCTCATCTCCTCCGGTTTCAACAAGTCTGCCCACTACTCCGTGGAGGGGAAGTTACAACGCTTAAGCTTTTAACCGGCGATGGTTTTCGAGTGCTGTTCGCGTGGGAGTCGCGCGATTGCGCTCACCTACACGCCCGAAGTGTTGCGCTTAACGCCTTTGTGCGTGAATTTATTTTTCTTCTTATTCTCGAACTTGACATTTGCATTTAAATCGATAATTAATTAGATACGCGCCGGCGGTACTTACATTTTCTTTTCTTTTGTGGAAAAAAAAAAAAACATTATATTTGTTTTGTAGTGTTTTTTTTTATTGTCTTGCACCTCGCTGTTTAAAAATAAAATTCTGCTCTCCCCTCTTGTGTGCCCTTTCGTAATAACGGGTATTTTAAATATTTCGTCAGCGTAAAAATAATTTTACGACCCATTCTTTCTCTTCATTTTTATTTTTAACATTAAGAATACCAATAATTTTTAATATCGATGTATGTCTTTGAATCCTCGAAAAATTTTATTGCATCAGTGTATACATTACACCTTTTATACGGTTGAAATTTAAACTTTTTGAAATCGACCGTCATCTGATTTTTACGTTCTTTGATAAATATAATAAATAATCATTAGTAATGCTGTACTTTCTAAAAATAAAGAAATAGACGACTCACGCGTCGTGAAAGAATCATCCGGACTTTCTACACAACGATTTTTTCAGACGTACGAAAAAATCCACAAGAGTCGGTAAGTTTGTTAATATTTCCAAAGAAGAACATATCAATTAAAATCCTTCCATAATAAACGAACAAAAGGAATTGTTTCTGTGTTACTAGAAAGTACAAACGCAATTATATTATTAAAGAAATGATTTCCCATTTATCTAAGTGGTTTTTAATAAACCCAATCGAAAACACGATTTATTTTTACAAAAATTTATAATTTATTGACAATAAATAAAAGATTCGTAGTGAAAAACGAAATATTTACAATCGCATACTTATACTTTTTAACATCATCTCTAACACGACAGATAAAACGGAAACTGTAGAAACTTTGTGCTTCTACGAAATCGTGTGATTACGAAAATTATACAAAATTACGTTAGTTAAGTAGTATTAAAGTCGTTAATCATCAAGATTACAAGTAGAAATTTTGTGCCGATAATAAAAACTCGGCCGCAGTGCGAAACTATTTACTCAATATTTTCATTACGCTAACTCTCGTCGGTATATAAAACTTACCAGCTATGTTTCGCGCTAAAAAGTGTCCTACTGATAAAGCCATTAAAGCATCCTTCACTCCTCTCATAATAACATCCTTTCAAGAATCAGCCGGTTAAGTATTTTTTGCCACGAACAAAACGAGAATCCCAACAGCCGCGGCAAATATGCACCTTCCTCTTTTTCCTTCTCACATTCTCTCTCTCTCTCTCTCTCTCTCTCTCTCCCCCTTTTATTCCCTCTTTCTTGCGCAAGGCTAACTCGTGTGTAGGATATCTCTCTTTCTCTCGCTTAGAGTACGTACACATGTATATATACGTGTAAGAAGCGCCGGAAAAACTTTGACTTGACTATTCGCGGAGGGAAAACGGCGGCAAGTTCGCGTTGTTACGCGGAAGGAACACGAAGGCGCGCAGCGTGGAATGTCTTTTATTTACTCAGCTCTTATTTACGTTTACGCTACACCGTTCGCTCTTTTTCACCTTCTTTCCTACTTTCCGCTTAAGGGGACGCGTTAGACCTACATTGTAGGATCAATTCCGATCGTAACTCGATCGTTCGATTTCGATTTCTAAAATGATAATTATCGTTGTATTTTTAACTAGCACGTTTAAATTTTAAAGAGATTTAACGATGTAAATATTTCGATAAATTTAGATTATTCGGTAAAAAATAGTTAAATTTATAAAATTAATAGTTAAACGCGTTTTTACAATTCAAAAAATTTTTATAATTGCCGAATTATCGTGCTTAATTTAATAAATCGAAAATAAAAATAACACCGATTCTGTGACGCACACACAATACAGTTTTTTCATTTCAAACAAAATCGTTAACGCCATAAAAAAAAAATCGCGAAACAAAGTTTACTGACGAGCCGTGATGATGCTGTTAGGCGAGAATGTTTGGTCGGTAAATTGAGACGTAATGATTATTGCTGTTATTGTATCGGGCTATGATTATCGAATGAGTTATCGAGAATCGGGTAAAATTTTCGAAAAGTGCTTCTATTAAGAAAATGTAAAAACTTTTAAATTAACAAAGTCTACTTACACTACTACGAAAAACTTTTTAATTAAAAAAAAACTTTTTTTTTCTTATTAACGGGAATAAACTTTAATCCAAATAGTTCGGCAATTATTTTTTACCGGCAGATAAAAAACATTGTATTAATTACTTTAACATAATATAAAGAAAAACTTATATTAAACATATACAATATACAATTACTTTTATTTCAGAAGTATTGAAAAAAAAAAGATTATTGAAATTTTACACAATTAATGGCATTATTTTTGGGAAAAATAACTCCATGAGCTCGCACTCAAATAAAAAATCTCAGAATTGTTAATTTTCTTTTTTTTTTTTTTTTTTTTTCTCTTAGTTTTCACGTCTCGTTAATGCCCTTGGCTAAACTTTTTTATTTTCTTGTAAACAAAGCCGCGTAACGCCGGGTTAAATTATTTTCGACGATTTAGCAAGCGAGCGTTTAATCGTCCTCGTGCGACAAGCGAAACACATACGCGTCAATGTGTACGTGCATGTGTACGTGTATTATACATAAACGTGCATATATGCGGGTACGCGCAATCTAGCGGCAACGGCCACGACGGATAGTAATGTGTAGGTACCCGCTCCTTGTTGGAGTACGCGATGACGTGCCCACATGTGCAAACGCGCGCCACCTTCCTTGCCAGCGTGTCGCAATTAATTAGCAGCGCGCGCGCGACCCACATAATGAGCCGTCGTGTTGAAGAACTCGCTGTGTGTGCCCAAGTCCTGCAACTGATCCTTCATTATTTTTAAGTTTTTTTATATACATTTTATTCAGCGGTTTTGTGTGTTTTTTTTTTTTTTTTTTTTTCTTTTCCTTTTTTTGACTTTATGAGCGCTACAAGATTGTCAGAATATTTTTGCTTTTTTTCTTACATTACTAAAGAATTTTCATTTGTTTAAGAGAAGATTAATCAAATCGAATAAACAGTTATTGTCTGGTTGGATTTTAAAGCATTTTAAAAAAATAATAAAAATGTCCAAATAAATCAAAGTTTTCATACCGTGATTGTACGTGTACATATTTTTTTACATTGTAACTTGTACGGTTTTAAAATTTCTAAGTCATCTGTTTAACAATATTTATTTATTTTTAACGGTTTATTTAAAAACAGAAAGTTTGCCTCTTGTAATGGCGATTTTGTAATATCTTAAGATGTATAACCTATTAAAGCACGAGCGTTATTGCCCATTTTTTCAAATTCTTTGATGAAAGATTTAAAGTAAAGAATATGTAGAACAGTACGCTGCTAGTATAACATAATGTAGGAGTATTGCCGTGTAATACAAGAAAAAGAAGAAACAAAGACATTAAACTTTTTATCGAGACTAATATTTGAAATTTATTTATAAATTCTGATGTATAAGACTTTTGCGTATTAACAAAAATTCAAATGATTAATTAATTTCTTTTGCTTCTAAATAGCAATTATGCTCTAAAATTTAAAGTTATTAGTAGATAAAACTCGTTCGCTTTAATTTTAATTTTAGGTAAATGCACACTTGCAAAATTTAATTTTTGTTTATTTAAATTTAGTCGCTCAATTTTTTAAAAACTATTATAAATATGAACGAAAATTAAATTGCATGAAATATATATATATATATATATATATATATATATATATATATATATATGTTAAATATTTTAAATAAATTGTAATTTAAAAGTTAATCCATAATAATTATTTAAAAATACATCAGTCGTACATTTATTGTTAAAAAAAAATCTATAATCGATAAATTAAACTTTCACCGACAAATTAATTTAGCTGAAGGATTAATTATTATTTATTAAAATCGGTAAAATTTTAATGCACAATAAAGTACAAGAATTTATGTTGTAAAAGATAAAAAAAGAAAAAGATTGGAAAAATGATCTACACCATAACAAAACACCGCAGAAAGTCTAATCTCCGTACGTGCCATTATGAGTAGCATACTGCAAGCACAAAACACACGTCAGCAAAGTTAATTACTCGGAAGAAGATAATGAAAAAAAAAAAAAAAAAGAGAGTGAGAGAAAGAGAGAAAGAAAAAACAGGCTCGAATCCGGTAAGCGTAACGAAGCCGTGAGTGTCAAGTTAAGAGAGGAAAATAGCGTACGGACGAAAACGAAGTCGTGCGGTATATAAGACGGCGATTGTGATAGCGCGCGCAACGTGACCGAGGAGTGCCGAGGAGAGAGAGAAAGAGAGAGAGAAAAGAGAACAGAGAACAGAGAACAGAGTAGAGAGAGAGAGTTCGAGCGCGGCGAGTTATATTCGCCTTTCCGTCTGGGTTATCAGCTGTTATCAGTTTGCACTAGACAGCGGTAGCAGGGCCAAGCTTAATCTTTCTCTTCTTTTGCTCGGGCTTGTTTTTCTTCGTCTTCTCTTCACTTTTCTCTTCTTCTTCTTCTTCTTCTTCTTCGTGTTCAACGCGTTATCCGGCTCCCGTTAAGTGCTAAGTGTATAACACGCAGCCGCGCGTCTTCTTCAATGGATATAATTCAGCCGTAACGCGCGCTACTTTTCTTTAGTTTTTATTTCTTTCGTATTCTTTTTTTTCCACGCAAGATCCTTACCACACGTATTCCTACCGCTTACACGCAAATATCGCGCCTTTACGCGTTTATACGTATGCTTTTCGCCTACGCCTGGTTTTTTGTTTTTCTCTATCCCCCCCACTCTCTCTCTCTCTCTCTCTCTCTCTCTCGTTGCGCTCTCTTTTTTCGTACACATTTTCTCTTGCTCATTCAGTCAGAGTGAAGAAGAGAAGCGCTCGCGATCTTACGACGATGGGCCAGTCGCGACGTAACCGGTTTTTACCACGTTCCACTTTGAGTGCCGCTCTTTACGGAAACTTCTGCGTTTTGCGCGCTTGTAAACAAATTAATTTTATTCCGTTTGTCACGCCTGCCAGGCTTCGGAATATTTGTTGCTTGTTATTGGTTACATGAAATTCATAAAGCGGCATTTCATTTCTTTTTCTCTGCGAAATCGTTGTTAAAAAAAAAAAAGGTGATTAAAAACGGTGTTTTTTCTCTTTAAAATTTTATTAAATTGGTTATTTTACGTACGATATTATATCAGTTTTGTGTGCGCGTGTGTGCTGTATCGACAAAGAAAGTTTTGTTTGAATTTTACCGAGGAGAAATAAATTACGCGTCGCGTGAAACAAGAAAAAGAGTCAGGGCCATTCAGAATATTGTTCTTTATATAAAAAGCCATAAAGAGGAAACTCTTTTTACCCGTTACGATATGAAACGCTTCCTTATGCTTATTTAAATGCAACGATTTCTTGCCGATAAATATATTAAATAATTATAATGAGTAGACTTACGTTATTTAAATTTGACTTAATCGTGAATAAAAAATTAGTGAATATTAATTTTTTTTTTAAACAAACTTCGATTTTATGAAAATTAATTTTTTTTATTTATAGTCATTCACGAGTTTGTCGATTGAAAAAACTTGTTTTAAACTTTTAAATTGCTTTATCATGTATGACAGTAGAAAATTTAAAAAATAACATCAAATCATCGATGAAATTTCACATATCAATTATTTAAAATTAAGGATATTTCTATTTTTATCATTCAATGATAACAAAACAATTAAATGAATCCAAAGCGACTTTAAATTATTTTATCGACGTTCGTACGTATATTCATACTTTTTAAAATAGAAAAACGTGCACAAAAATAAGATAAAACAATCGAGATAAAATTTAAAAGCTAGTACAACTACTATTATTAACACAACGACAACGAGGAATCATGCGCATACACCGGTATGTACACACATCATAAATAACGACAGTCACAGCAGCAGCAAGAGAGAAGTAGTCATGTGCTTGAACTCATTGAATGACTGCTTATCCGACACATGCACGCTTACGAATGTATATATGTATATACGAATGCACATAAACACATCCTCGCGTAACTACTAACTACACGTCGAATACACAGACGCTTGTGTAAAAGGCTGTCTCATGCATGCACCGGGAACAAGAGCCAGAGAGAGTGAGAGAGAGAGAGAGAGAGAGAGAGAGAGAGAGAGAGAGAGAGAGAGAGAGAGAGAGTGAGAGAGAGAGAGAGAGAGAGAGAGGAATGGCGGGTATATTACAGTAGCAACGTGTTTGCGAGAACGATTCGATGTAGGTCGTTGCTTCATAATATCAGACGCGCGAGTTCTCCGGCTTATCGGCGCGCTATCGGTGCGCGCTGCGCGCCTATGACCCAAATCTCCGCGAAGGTCTTCCGCTTGCTTGGCGTCTCGTTCAATCTTCTTTCTCTCTTATTTTTTTATGCATGCGACAGATCGCGTCGAATTTTTGAACGGTATTCAATCAACGACGAATTTCCAATCTTTTCGTGCTTTCTTCGTGTATGCGCGATATACTAGAAGTCCTCGGTAGCGCAGGCGAAACGAAACGAATAAGAAAAGAGAAGAATAAAAAACGATTCGGGCTAACAATAAGCGAAACGAAAGCATAGCACTTCTCGGGAAAGACTCTTTCTTCCTCTTTCTCTCTCTCTCTCTCTCTCTCTCTCTCTCTCTCTCTCTCTTTTGCCTCAAAGAATTAAAAGCCAATCGATAGCATGTAGACGCTTTCTTGCCACCGCATCCGCTTGACTTGCTAATACGCGCGGCGGTTTCTGCTGTTCGTCAAAAAATAAAAATAAGAACAAAAGGAGAATGGGATAAAAAGCGGGCGTCGCAACGTCGAATACGCATTCGTGGGTCTCTCTCGCTTGGTTCTCGAATTTAGAAAACAATTGGGTCACCTTGACTTTTTTATCGTCTGAATTTTTGGGCCTTTTTATTTTTTTTTAATTGCGCGATTTTTCGCGGATTCCTTTGGTGCGCCTCACCTCTCGATTTTACCGAGCGGTTTACCAATCGGATTTTTCGATTTTTTCGCTTGTGTTGATAATGATTCTTATCGAAAAAAAAAAAAAATAAATAATAATAATAATAATAATAACGCAAAATTTAAAAATACGAATTTTTAAGCTCGAGAAGAAAGCGAAAAAAGACGGAGAGCCAACCGCCATCTCTTGTTTGCCGCAGTCGACCGCGCGACTCTTCGCAATATCTTACGGCTCAGCTGAGCTCTTTACCTATGAGCTTAGCCATGCGTCTAACAGGTGGCGCCACGCGTCTCTTCTTCGGTGAACATCATCCGCGGCAGTCGGTCGGTGGAACTTTGCGGGAAATCCGGTTTTCGACCACTCGTCCGATGCGGTTTACTTTACATTTACAGTAGATGATTTACATCTTTTCATTGCTTAGTTACATTAGCCAAAAAATGCTAATCAATGGCGTAGTTAGAACTGCGTCTTCCGAAAGCGTTAGTTCGATAACTCTTCGTTTACTTTTCTCGCGGGTCTATTTGCTCCATCGAGTATCTCAGCTATGCCGTAGGTAAATGCAAGTGTGCTATATATTTAAAAACGAAAAGCGCGAAGGGTAGAAATAAAATAACGAGAATGGAAAAAAGAGATAGATAACGAGAGAGAGAGAGAGAGAGAGAGAGAGACAGAGATGGACGGAGTAGTCGGAGATGTTAAGAAGCGCGAGTGGCTATCCTTGGGAGAGAGCATTGTCCTTCTCCTTCTCGTATACCTGTTGCCTCTCTTGGCGCGTGAGCGAGTAAGCAAACGAACGAGAACGAGATAGCCAAAGACGTCTATTTCGTTCGTTTCGTCGGTTCGCCGAGTCACTGACTTTGACGAGTTCTCGTTTCTCTCTCTCTCTCTCTCTCTTTTTCTCTCTCTTTCTCTCTATCTTCTTTGCATTCTATTAGCCCGCGCGAATCCGTACGTATATTTATCAGCTTGCGCAAGTCTGTGTGCGTGCGCTTGTTTACGTGAACGCGTTAACGCGCGGAGTCGCTGATTCACGTCCCGTCGATTTTTGCACTTGGCCGATTTCTGACGAGAGAGCGAGATACGATTCTACGACGGCGCGATGCATTTTATGCCCGTTCGCCTTCACGTTCTCCTTTACCCTGTCTCTCTCTCTCTCTCTTTCTCTCTTTCTCTCTTTCTCTCTCCTTATTTCCTTCTTTGCACTTTTTTTCTTATCCCCCGATCGCCTTGATTTAACTTTACCGCGACGTAAGCGACATATGCAGCTCTTTCATTGCTTATTTACTTGGGCGAACAAAATGGATTTTTGATTGGCAATTATATACGCCGAAGGAAATCTTGTTGCGTGTGGATGTTACAGGTACATTGTACGCGGTGAGATTGAAATTTATGAATTTTGATTGGATCGCGCGTTGGAACACACCACGGCTCTTCGTCCGTTTGCTTAACCGCGGATGGACGTTTTCAATTCTCGGTGCTTCGTGAAAAGTCTCTTTCGGGCTTGTTAATTTTCGCAATTTATATGTAGATAATCCTATTAAATGTAGATATCAACGTTTATATCAAAGTAGATACGCGTCATAACGTATTATCGGGCTTATTCATTCGGAATAAGAAGTTATTTTAATTTTTATGCGATGTGAGAGAAGAAATCGCGTGTTACACGATATACAGTGTATGAGTAATGAAAAGGAATGTCATTTTATTTAATAGCTCGTCGGAGTTTCATGCACTTTGAAGGATAATATTTATTTTTATACAAATCTTACGATTCGTCATCAAATTCTTATTACAACGAAATGTTTTCATAATAACAATCCAATAGAAATTATTTCTTAACGATATTTTTTTCAAATTATGTTTTATTTGTAAAATCCTTGATTTAAACTTTATTCAAAATTAAACCTAGAAATATAAACTTTTTTTTGGACTTAAATTAATGTTACCTTTTATATTATTTTTAATAGATTAATGTCAACGTTCGTTAGCTCTTACATATAAAAATTATTTTATCAATAAAAGCATAAATATTGCCATATGTAACAATATATTGTAAATTTTTAATCTACGACGTTTACATCATATTTTTTTATAATAAAAATACGCACCGATGGCTTTAAACGTATACAAGACAGAAAAATAAAGAAAAAACGCAAAGTGCAAGCGTAAAACAGTTTTCGGAAAAATTCCGCAAAGTAAAAATAAAAAAAACGAAAGAACAAAATGGTTACAGGGGGAGAAAAACACCGGGGGAATGGCGAGTTTGTATCTCAAGGAACTCGTTCTCTCTCTCTCTCTCTCTCTCTCTCTCTCTTTCCCCCGCAGCAATCTCGCGATCCGTCGAATCTCGTATCTCGGCGTCATAAAGTTGCCAGCTTACGCATTCCGAAAGTACCCGATCGATCTACCTTTCTCTCTTTCTCTCTCTTTTTTTTTTTTTTTTTTTTTTTTTTTTTTACCGCACCGACGTTAGTATACGCGCGTACGCGAGAGATACAATAGCGGTGACGGCACTATTTTTTGCGAGCGATTGAATCTTTTGAATATGCGATTCTTATCTTTTATTATTATTATTATTATTATTATTATTATTATTATATTTATTATATTTATTATTATTATTGTTGTTGTTTTTCCATACCGGAAGTCACGATGTGCAAGAAGGAACTCGGAAGAGTAAACGATTGTGTAGCTCTCGACGAGTCTACGAAAATGACGGATGAGTTTGGAATTTTATGACGGTGGAATGGTAGCATCGATGCGTGGGATTTTTCTTTTTTTCTTTTTTTTTTTTTTTCGTCTGTCGAGTAATTTATTTTTTACGAGATACGAAATTTTATTTATATTTTTTTTTTACTAAAAATGTTCAAATCAAATAGGATTTAATTTTCATCCAAAGTTAAATTATTTCGAGTGAAAGAAGTTAGATTCTTTGTATCTTTTACACACATATATTTACCGAGAAAATCAAAATAATTTCAATGTCATCAAAATAAAACTGTTTCAAATAGCGTATGGTTAAGTAACTTCAAAGTGAACTCACGGAACCTATCGTGGCTTGTAAAGATTTCATATTTTCGTCGTGTATACATTCATAACGCTTATATTATATGAAAATCTAGAATCTTTTTCTTACAGGTATATGTAGACTTGTACGTGCTTGTACGTATAAAGCTATATTATCGAGCGTATGGATTTAGTCTCTTTCTTTAATCTTTCGAGTGCAGGAACAATTGAAAGGTACCGTGAGTTCCTGATATTATCACGTATTAAATTCTCATGATTTCCCTGTTACTTGACACGAACACATATAATAATACCAAGAAATCGTTTTATTTTTACCCTAAAGCGATAACATTTTTTTTTCTCAAACGCTTTACATTAGCTTTTTTTCGATATAATAAAATACGTAAAAAATCTGCTAATTCTGTTATATTTAATTTTTTGCGAACAAAGTGTTAAAAAAATGTAAAAAAAATTTAAGGATAAGGAAAAAAAATTATAATTAAATTGAAACATAATTATAAAATTTAAAATACTTTTTTAAACAGCTGTCATGTAAATAAATTTTATATTTTGAAAATGAAAAAGAAAAAAAAAAAAAAAAAAAAAGGTTATTCCTTGTTGAATTATCGATTAACAATTTGCAAGCACTAGCTAGGCAAAAAAAAAAATAATAATAATAATAAATAATAATAATAAAAAGAATAGGAAAATTGTATATCTCGGCGTTATTTCGACATTTTTAATAAAAATTCAAGAGTATACGCCCAGAAATATAATGTCAACGAGTCTCACATAACAAAGCGCTTATCGAGCGAAGCGGCAATCGCGCGACTCTTTTACATTTTTCCAGCGTATCCATCCGTTCGTCTGGCTCACGAACTGTCGATACTCGAAACGTAAAAGTCTAACAGCGGGTATACATAAAAATAAAAAAAAAAAAGAGGCCTTACATGTATACGCGAAGAGACTCCGCGCGCTGCCGTATATCTTTCCGCGCTTAATCCAACGACGAGGTCTCGCGCGCCACTTCCACCAGTTACACATGTCGTTGCGAAAAGGAAGTAGTCGAGTACATTGTCGGCGAGTACAACTCGCTCGAGATAGCGCGAGAACATATACGCGCATACTCACACAGACACACATACGTACATACACGTGCAAAGCAATCGACTCGCAGTGTGGGAAAGTGAGGGAGCCGACCTCGAACTCGCGAGGACTCTATTGCGCCCAGACCTCAACCTTCTTTCTCTCTCTCTCTCTCTCTCTCTCTCTCTCTTTCTCTCTTTCCTTCTTCACCTGGCACCGATTCGAGCTGCTCCTGCCTTCTCCTCTCGCAGGATAGAGAGGAAGAGAGAGAAACGCGGCCGCGCGCAATGCGGGCGCGAGAGATAGCTTTATCTCGCAAATCCAAACGCTCCGTACGTGTGAATGCACACGATGGAGTTGCGCAACGCGAAGAAAAAAGAAAAGCGTATACTTTACCTGCCGAGGACATTACCGATGCGCGAGCGTCGCGCGGTATATATTTTCCGCACGAGAATATCTTTTGTTTGTTTTTTTTTTTCTTTTTTTTTATCTTTTTCGTACGCGCGTGGAATAGCTTACTTTTGTTTACGTTTACGAAACGAATTTCCCCGTCGTTTTATTCTACACTAGATAGGAGAATATAAGGGACTTGAGTAGCGGATCCGTTATTGTTCGTTTTCATCGTCGATCTCTTGGCTTTTCCAAAATAGATGGGAGGAGAGGTCCTATTGTATCGTAGAGGAAAAAGGGTAACGGGATTCGATCCGCTCGGCGCATGAGCTTTTCGAGATAAGTGTTTGAATTTAAAATTGTACTCGAGCGAGCGAGCGCGCGCTCTGAATCTCGGATAAGTAGATGATGATGTATCTCGTTGGGGGAGGGTAGTCGTGTATACTCGTGAGACGAGAGCAACTTTTTAGCGGCATTGTTTACTTATTGCCACCGTACAACGTTTGCTCGAGAGAAACGATTGCTCGACGTAAGTTGATTTTGTTGGCTAAAAAGTTTTTTTTTTTTCTTTTTGTAGAGTAAACTAGAATATGATTTTTAGTAATGTAGTATTTAAAATAGTACTTCAATTTTTGAATTACATAATTAAAAAAAAATTATAGCATATTTTAAAAATTTTATCGATTTATGCAAGTTTTTAAAATTTTTTTAAATAATCGACAAAAATTTTATCGAAATTTCTAAAGTTAACAAAAAAGAAAAAAAGGTTAAAAAATATTAACCTTATCTTTAAGATTCTACGTCCAATAACATACGGAGGTGAGATATCGTAAACGAAAAGAATATAACTTACGAATGACGACATGGTATAAAAGTTGATATCGATAGCCTAAACTTATTGGGTTTACTTTCGTTAT
This sequence comes from Chalcis sispes, assembly GCA_949987625.1. NCBI lineage: Eukaryota > Metazoa > Arthropoda > Insecta > Hymenoptera > Chalcididae > Chalcis > Chalcis sispes. The sequence goes on from OX465096.1 coordinate 26,021,549, forward strand.
TGTGCAAAAGACAGCTGCGCAGAGGCTCCTCATGACAGTGTTTCGATTCAGAAACGGATCGCCTTTCTTTAGCAATTTTATCGCTCTTTCATCGTAGGTCTTCGATCGAACCCTCCTCCCTATACACCCTATCGCCAGATTTCACACGTTAGCGCGATTATTTTTCGCTCTCGTCTCCTAAAAATAAAGTAAAAGTTAGATAATGTTTTTAAAGATAGTTGAGAAAATATTAACAAGGAATGTTACCGCTAAGATTGAGAATAAAAATAATAATAATTTTTATAATTATTTTCAATATAGCAATTGATTATTATTTTCTTTTCTGTACTCTAGATTTGTATAGCAATATACGAATATCCAAGAAATTTTCTACAATACACGCGTTAGTTTTTCGAGTGCAGTTACGATAATGTCTATACTTCTTCGTTTCCATACTTCTCGGGGTCCCAGGATTATCATAAATTTTACGGTTATTTTTATGAGATTTTCCTGCGTACGCTAAATATTTCTATGTGCATTTTAGTTGGCATCGTGTAATTCTTAACTCGCTTATGGTGGATTGTATGTTAAATTTTTATGCGTGATTTTTATCGCAAATTTATGAATATTTATAAATGAATTCAAACTCGAGTAATAAGAAGTATAAAGTTTAATAATAAGGCTAATTATTTAATGCGATTTACACAAACTATATAAAAGCTATCTGTGTGACTATTTTCATTAGATTGTTTAATTTCTTTATGAGCCAATATTATATGTACATGAAATTTAAAACAAATCAACCAAATTTCTTATATTTATCATTGTAATAGTATAATAATATTTATATAATAATTCATTTGCATTTTATCTTCCATTTAAATTAAGTATTCATTTACCCGATATTACTTCATATTATTTTTTCAATATTTATTTTAATTATTTTATCGAATATATATTTGTATTTCTACCTTTTCATTAAAACATTTGATATTTTTATCGTCTATTTTTATTTTATACTTTATCCAATATTAAAAAAAATAATAAAAAACCTCCATAAAATTGAATAATTTAATTTGTAAAGTTAGAAATTTTTCACTGGAGAAAAGTCAAAAAAAAAAAAAAAAGCATAATAAGAATCATCGTTGCTATTCACTGTAAAACTTTCAATTCAATAACAATAATGAATGTTACACCACAAAAATACATCCGATTACAATGAAAAAAAAAGCAAACCCGACAAAGATATATAATGGGAGAGCGAATGCGTAGGGAGGAAGCCTTAGTTCAATAAGGTGTCTACGCGTGTAATAAAACTGCGCGAATGCGAGGGCGTAGAATGCGCGCGTAAAGCTGACTCTGGCATTGGACCACCGCTACGGGAAAGTCGAACGAAACCCAACGAGCCCCCGCGGGATAGAAGAATCGATACGTTTTCTCTCTCTCTCTCTCTCTCTTTCTCTCTCTTTGATTCTCTTTCTCGTTCTCGTCTCGTCCCCTCGAAAATGTCCTCACTCTCGGGGGCGCACGTCACGTCTCGGGGTCTCTCTCTCTCTCTTTCTTTCTCTCACCATTCCACGCGCACAGATTTGGGTTAACTGTGTCGACCCCTTCCCCTCCTCTGCAGCTTCTCTGTCTCGTCGACCTCGAGATCTCTCTCTCTCTCTTTCTCTCATTCTCTCTCTCCCTCTCTTTCTCTGTTTTCTTTCTCTCAAGTGGTTGGTTCGAGGTCGTCGACGGCGTACATCTCGACGGGAGGTGGGAAAATACGACGGAAAAGATGTAATAGAGATCGAGAGATACCAAGAGATGAAAAAATGAAAGTTTGCGTTAATGTAGAGAGTCAATTTGCGGCACGTGTTTATCAATCGATGTGCGTTTCAACGATGGATGTATGTTGATTTTCGAAAACTTTTCCTTTTATTCCTGTTTAATTCATCGGTATTTTTATTGGTTCATTTCCTTTTTTTTTTCTTTTTTTTTTTGATTTATGGACTTATAAAATCTAAGCGTAATAGAGTAAATGATATTTTTTATTTATTGTTTACGAAAGCAACACGCGTTAATTATTTATTCATATTCGGGAAGTACCTCCAGCAACTATTAATTTTAGATGCTTTGTCGTAATTGGTTAAATTATTATATTTTTATCACGCCTTAATGAACTTAAGAAAGATAAACCTTGTGATAACAGGTTGAACCTTGGCAAAATAGTATTATCTACGGTCTAACAATATTGCACTGAAGTAGTCGAACCCTCGGTCGTTAAAAGAATTTTTCTTCAAGGCTACAATTGACATAAGATAATCTATCTATTTATTTAAAATTATTTTTCTTTATGGTCTAGTTATCGTTTAAAATTTAATAAATGATAAACCATTATAAAATAAATAGTTTTGAATTATTTAAAGAAAAAACTTTTAATTTAATATCTATTGTATAATAAAACTGAATAATTTCTTTAAATCCTTTAATGTCTTGTATTCAAAGATGATAATGACATTTTCTCGGTCGATCTGTCTTATTTGAACATAAATTTTTAGATTAATACAATGGTGTGAATTGCTACATTGACTGAGTAAAAGTACAGTTTTGATAACATAAATAACATTTCGTTATAAATTTTGCAAGATTCATAAGTAGATAAAAACGCCGTTGATAGAACAATTGTGTGAAAAAAATGAGAGAAAAAAATAGAAAGAGGCGGTTATAAGTAAATAACTTGCTCTTTGTGTGCTCTCGTACGAAACGCCATTAATGAGTGTTTATTGATTTATTACTGAAATGGCAAGAACAACAACAGGCCGTACGTATTTTCTTATTTCGGTCGTCTTATACAGATTCATATCAATAATTCAATAATGGATTAATTCAATTTATTATTTGATTCTCAAATTATCAATGACGAAATAATTAATTTATTTTTATCAACGTTAAAAACGATAACGGATAGGCCTAACATACTCGAAAGTAAGCTATCGTACTATTGTTAAAAAAAAAAAATTACACTTCTATAACATCAGAGATTTGTATAACATGATTATGCGTATATTTATGTAATAAAACGCGATGATTCCATGCGTCAACGTCATTTTACATAATCTCTACGAATACACCCGCGCGATAAAGGATAATAATCAGCTGGCGTCGCGTCGTCTAGTACGCGCGCATCGTAGAATAATAATAATAATAATAATAATAATAATAATAATAATAATAATAATAATAATAATAATAATAATAATAATAATAATAATAATAATAATAATAATAATAATAATAATAATAATAATAATAAAAAAATAATAATCGCATCGTAGTAATAGAGCGCGTGCAAGGTGGAAGCGCAACTCTAAGACGTCGATATCTGGCTGTTTGACCCAGTTGTACGCCCGCGTCCCAGGAAGCTTGGAGAAAGAGAGAGAACGCGCGCTCTACGGAATAAATAGGAGAGAGAGAGAGAGAGAGAGAGAGAGAGAGAGAGAGAGAGAGAGAGAGAGAGGACCGGAAGAATTAGGTCACTCGACGGGAGGAGAAGCGGGCGACGAGACGCGCATATACGCGCGGTGTACGCGCGCGCGCGTCCCACTGACTGGGTCGCTAATGTCGCCGGTTAAAGAGCGAGCGAGTGAGCGCGAGAGAGAGAGAGAGAGAGAGAGAGAGAGAGAGAGAGAGAGAGAGAGAGAGAGAGAGAGAGAGAGAGAGAGAGAGAGAGAGAGGGAGGAAGGCTACCTCTGCTTTCCCGTTGACCCTGTACTCGCTCTGTCTTTCTCGTCCGCGCGTGTGAGAGAGCGTAGACGGGCCCTTATCGTCAACGCTATTACTCGGTGCTTCGCTTGCACTCGTATGCCCGCGCGTTTTCAGAGATTCAACGTGTCGAGTCCCTTTCGCTCGCTTGCTCACACTTTACGGAAATGCTTAGAGCAAGTTTGACCTTGAGTTATATAAATTTTATATACAAGTTACCGAGTTTTTTTGAATGAAGAAACGACGCTCGTTAATTAAGGCTAGACACGTGTTTGTTAATTTGTATCGATGATTAAACAATACCGTACTTGCGCTGCTGTAACGGTGTTATTAACGTTTCCGCGATATCATCTACGATGAACGCAAGGTTTTCTCCTTTTACTATTGTTCCAATTTTTTCACGGTTATTTGTCATTGTTTACCAAATAATGCCATCGATTCAACAATCGATCGATAAACAAATGAGAAAATTATCAAAATTATTTCTCTCGCTTTTATTTTCCACATATTTGTGCGGTAACGTAATTTCGTTTGTTTCAAAGTTTTATTTCTTCTCTTTTCTTAAGCAAGGTTTATATTCTCATAAGTAACGTTTAAATTCCTCGAGTAATTTGATATTGGCAATCAATACAGAAAATACTTAATTCGAAATCCTCATACCCGCGGTTGTTAAATCAATCGCACGGCTTAGAATTGATGCATACAAAAAAATGAATCAATGCATAAGTAGTATGATAAAATTCTCTAAATTTCGCAAGAGCGTCGAGAAAGCAAAACCTCTCGATCCATGCAATCGCTACGAAAACATTATATCCAGAGAAAGAGAGAGAGAGAGAGAGAATACATGTACACAATTGAGCCTATTTACCTCTAGCATCTCGATGCCGCGTCGATAACTCCGGGAGTTGAAAGAGGAGCGCTCGATGAAAACAATCGGCAATCACCTCTCGTTCGCCTTCGCAGTGTAAGCCCTCGGCGTGCGGAATAATAAAAGTGCATTTATCTAACCGTAGTCGTTTTTTAATGTACATACGCGGTCGTCCTCTTCTCACGTTTTACAATTAAATTTGAATATAGTGAGAAAATTGGAAGAGATTTTGAAGGTTCAAGTGAAAAAAGTAGGTTATGGTGTTTGAATGTCGTTTGATTCTATTAATGGCGTCGATAAATTCACAAATTGAATCAGATTAAACATCTCGATGTTGATTTATTGCAATACTCGATTTACGAAGCATCTTTGGTAATTGCAACTTTAACCGACATTATATATCTAATTTGTTATTTGTTTTTGTACGATATTGGTTTATAACTTTCTTATTTTTTCTACAAAATTTGAAAAAAAGTTTGAATATTTATTAATTTTCAAAATAATGTTTTAAAAAACATGGACAACTCAAGTTTGTTTTTGCAACGACAAAACAAACCAATTGGTATTAAATAATCCACGAATCTTTCGACAAATTTCAGTCGCAAAAATGGCAAAAAATCGTCCATATACACATTAGCAATGTACAGTAACGATTCTTGGCTGAAAACGTGAAACGGAAAATATCACGAGAACAATGGCCCATTATATATGTACACATAAACACAAGAACAACGACGATCGTCCAGCAAATACGGCGCAAAAAGTCGCGCACATATTCCCTTGCCCCAGCCATTAGCTCTCATCGAGCATCGGTTCCCCGGAACTTAAAAAATCCGGGAAAGAGGAGCGAGGGCGACACGCGTCTCCACGTGCCACGTCAAATGGGGCCAGCGTCGACCCGCGCTTGGCCCAATTCTCGCGACCTCGAGCCATTTTCGAAGGACGATGACGACGACACCGTCTGCCTTAATCCAAGGCCGATGGTAGAGAAGGGGTAGCTTTCTCCTCTCTCTCTCTCTCTCTCTCTCTCTCTCTCACTCTCTTGTGCAGACGTGAACTTTCGATTGATTTTGTTTACCACACGTGCAATAGTTTTCTTTCGAGTGTATACACATTGCTTAGCGTCTATTAATTAGGCCTTAAAGTGCTCAATGGACTATTGGATTTTATAATAATGATTGCAATAAAAGTTAAGCGTTCTGTCTTATAAAGTCGTTGAAACGACGACAATGATCCTTATCCCTTATCAATTACATGTTATTGCAAAGACGAGTTTTGCTTGTTTTTAAAGAATATTGTTCGTTATAATTAATAATAGTACGACCTCGTCGATCTCAAAGTGTGAAAGTAATCTCAATATTATTTTTATAGATACGAACGCCGATTAAAGTTAAACCTTTATCTGACAAAATTACAACGAAACAATAATTATCGTGTTTACCATATATAACTAAAGGAAAACCGATGCGACGTAAATTAATGAACGAACGCTAATTGGAGTTCCATGTGCTGGATTTATAATTAAAATTAAATTACACCTTCTCATTAAACGTCCGCAGCATCTCAAGACGCGCCGGAAAAATATCAATTTCTATATCGAACGAAAATTAATTTAGTCAAGGCGCTCAAGAAAGAGAGCGAGAAAGAGAGAGAGAGAGAGAAAGAGAGACAGAGAGATAGATAATCGCTTAATTATATAAGATCGCAGGATGCAGCCGCGGAGTTATTAATTTCTAAGGTCAAACATTCATCTCCGCTCTTACAAAGGAGGCGCGCCTTCGAGCCGGCGTGCATAATGAAGCATCGATTGGTAAAAAACGATATAGGAGTATATTGAGCTCGACGATAATAAGTAATAAGACACGGGACAAAGTCTCGTTAGCATATATGCACATGTGGGTGTGTCGACTTTTTTATTAAATTTTTTTTTCCATTTTGTATATTCTATACAGTTTTGTTTTTTTTTTTTATTAATTTTCGTCTCGCAAAATTTCACTATTTGGCTTTACGTAATCGCGGTGGCGTAGTTTCGCGTACATACACACCATTAAATAAGTGGGCAGGGCAACGTTTAACTTTGCACCTTCGTTGTCGTTTACAAGTCGGTTGATGCCGTTTGGGCGTGTACCTCCTTCCGTTTTTGACGTGTACGTCGAAGGTGTGAAAACGACATTTTTTTTCTTCTAATTTTTTTTCAATATCGCAAATGCGATTTGTGCTTCGATTACGATCGTTGCATTATTTACGAGAGCGCGTGTTTAAGTCGAGGAGGGGAAGATAAAAATTTCGACGAGTCATGCTCGTGTACTGGAAATAACTGTTTTTTAATTTTTTTTTTTTTTTTTTTTTTTTTCATTGCAAGAAAATCGCGCTTACGCTGCAGAATTATTTTAATCAACGGCGGATTATTTTTTGCTCGGGTGCGTTATATAAATCTTTTGTTTATTTTCTTTTGTTAAATATGAAACTAATTGGTGATTATTAATGATAAACGGTTACTAAGAAATAAGGATTAAAAATGAATTTATCCAAATGTACAATTTTCATGAATCTAATGTTAAAATTTAAATATTATATAGATTTTTTTAATACATATAAAAAAATAAGGATAAAAATGTATAAATTTACTTAATCAGTACTGTAAAAGTTTGTTTCGTCTTACATACATAGATTTTGTAAAAATTAATACGTAATTATATCTTCGTGTAGCAGCATAAAGTGCCTGAATAAATAAATTAACAAATTTGCATTTATTATTTATCAGAAAATACGAGTTCGAGTAAAAAAAATTTGCAACTTTTGATACGTAAAAAAAAGAGTTATAAATCATCTTTTTTTTAATCAAAATTGCTATACTTTTTCTTAATTTCAAATGAGGCGTATAACATACAAAAACCTCCATTTTCTCTTAATCCCGAATAAATTCAGCCATTTCGCAATAACGATTTCCAACTCTTCGCATCTCTATATTTGAATGAATATATCGCGGATGAGAAAGACGCCAACCGCGTGAACGCCAAGTCGAAAGGGGAGGGGTAGATGTCGGGGTCCTTGATTCTTTCCCCGTCCCTCTCGTTCTCGGATGCATTTCCTCCTTCTCCTCCTCCTTGTCGATCGGCGTCGGTGGTAGCCAGAGCAGAAGCGCACCGTATTCTATATAGAAAAGAGAGAGAGTGAGAGAGAGAGAGAGAAGAGACGACAGTAGTCGGTCAACCCTGACCCGGAGCATTCGCTCGGCCGGGTTACAGGCGCGCGTTGCGCAGGTCAGTGTCGCGTGCGCGCGACTCCGTTTTCACCCGCAGTCGGAGAGAGCGAGAGAGAGAGAGGAACGGTCTACGCGTCGTGGATATATATATCGCACGACGGTGTTTACTTGCGCGCCTTCCGTTCACTCTCGCTCTCTCTTTCTCTTGCACTTCCCCTCTACTTACTTTTCAAACGATTGATTCATGATTTCTTCTTGCGCAAAACTAATATGCGATGTTATTTCATTTGCGTCGACAATTAACTTTTTATTTTTATTATTTTTTAACGAATCGCTTTTTTTCGGAATTGATTTAAAAAATGCAAGGTTTGTGCTTGTAATTTGGTTATTAATTATTTATAAAAATGGTCCTTTTAATACCGTTATTTTTATCATTATATATTATTGTATTATTTAACTATGATTAATCGAACGCAATAATATTTTTTTATGCTACAAACAAGAGAAATATTTAAAAAATAATTTTCGTCTTTCTTCGTACTTCCTTCATTGTCTTTAAAACTTCGATAATAACTTTCATGAAAAATTCATCTTCAAAATCTTTAACAGTATCTGGAACTGAGCAAATTACTTTCCAAGAAAATCAATTTTTTGTTCGATTGTAGATGAAGAAAAAATCAATTACGTTGGCTGTAATTAATATACCGTTTAAATTTATTTATTTATTTTTTAAATAAAAATATTTCATTAAAGAATTTGTTGATTGTTGAATATAATCTTATCAATTTTTTCAAACATTAATTTTATTTTATAATTATTTATCAATATTAAAAAATTAAATAGGATGTTTTTTATCGAACATTTAAATTATTTTCCAAATCAAAAAGAAATTATAAATTAAAACATTTTTCTTTCAAATATTAAGTTTTAAAAATAATTAAGAATTCGTCGATTATATCTTTAATTATTAGATAAAAGTAATGATTAGTATAATAAAGACTTTAATAATAAAGACATTATTAATCAGTTAATAGTTACGTACCTCCGCTTATAAATATTAATAACCAATAAAAGTCAGTAACAAATAAGAAAAAAAAGCCAAAGAAGAATGAATCGAAGAATGACGAAGATCTATTAATTAAAAGGGGTCAGTGTTATCGCGATCGTACAATGCTGCTGTACATTCAATACTTACTCGCAAGATTATAATCACGAAATTGTCAACGACGTCGACCTGCCACTTTTTTTTTTAAAGTGCAAAATTTATTATCGGTCGAACAAAAATAAACGCTACGTTTCAGCACTTTAAATAAATTTTATTCGTCTCAGTTATTGGTATATTATGCTTGTGTTGGACAAAAAAAAAAAAAAATTTGTGTCGCGAAAATTGTAAATTTAAAGCGTTGAAAATGATTTTTATGCTTTATGAAACTATCGTCGTTAAATGAAATGCGCAGTCGGACTGATAACGTACCGCTTTTTTTTTTATTTTCATGATGTTCGTTTTTAAAAAATTTGCAAAAGAAACCGGTTAATAAAATATGACCAACAAAGATGTACTTTGTATGTTTAAAAAATAATAATAATAATAAATAAAATAGCGTAATAATAAATTTATTTTTAAACGTTTTTTTGTTTTCACGCAAAACTTTTCTATGACTTTTTTTATTTAGAGAACAAAACTTGTATTTTATAATTTCATTACATCGCCTGAAAATATCGAAGAACAATCCAAATACGCGATTGAAAAATAATTGTAAAACAAGCTTATATATACAATAGATTCCTTTGATCATAAAAACAAAAACTAATAAAATTGAGATTTAAAAAAAATCTGCAATGCCTACACAAAAAAAAAAAAAGAAAACTATGGTCGGTGGTGAGCGCCACGATCAGTGGTCCCCTTCTACTCCTATCGCTTTCCACCGTGTGCCTCAAATATTCTCACCGTGGAGCTATTCTAGCTCCACGCGTGATTCTTCACAGCTGAGCTAAACGCTGACTGGCTGAGGCCTCAACTTTGCTCTATCGCAACGTGAAAATGAGAAAATTTTCTCGTATACTTAATTTTTCTCTCATACGTGATTTGTGATTGGTCGAAAAATTTGATCATTAACTAATCACATTTATTCTAAAGGTTTTTTTAAACGAAAAAAGGTGCTTCGAAAATAATTTTTTTTTCCATTATACTTTTACTGTTTACTTGTATAAAAATATTAACTTTTTTGTAAACATGAAGTTAATTTTTAAAGATAATAATAAATAGTTCTAATTAAGATTAATTTTGAAGAATTAATTAAAAGTTAATTTTTTAAATTTAATTTAAAGTCTCATCTTCGATTACGAATAATAATTTATTTAAAAAAATTTTTTATTTGATAATATTATTATTTATTAATAAAATAAACGAATATTTAAAGCACTTATTATATTTTACTTTGAAAGCAATGTATAAATCTGTGATTAAATTTATATAATTATAAAAAAAAAAAAAAAATGAAACAATAAAAATATATTTACTGAAAATTAAAAAATAATTATTTATTAGTGTCTACAATTATAATTTAAGTAAGGTTAATTCTTGTCATGGCATGAGTTGCGTTACTTTTTTAGGTTAAAATGATATTATTTTTGTCATAAAACCACATATTTATGCCAATCAAATTTCAACAATTTTTTATTTACTTAACGAGGCATTTGACGAGCGATTTAAATACAGCGCGCTTGTTTAACAGACGCGATTCCGCCAATCAACGTTCAGCGGTACTGCGCAAAATCAAGTTCACAGTACGGATCTGTGGCTTTTCCCAAGTACCACAAGCTTTAGCGTCAAATAGCCCCAGCGTGGAGCCGTTTCAGCTACACGATGAGAGTAAAGCAGGACCACGGTGCGTCGTGCGTTTTCACTCTCACTCATGTGATGGCGCTGAGTAACCATAGCTTTTTCAGCGTATAACGAAGAAAAATAGAAAAACTGGCAAAAGTCGAAAGAGAGCACGTGCAGGCACGTGTAGGCACGTGTAGGCACGTGTAGGCACGTGTGCACATAAAAAAATCGCTACGAATAATAGATAAAGTCGCGGTTGCGACACGGCGGATAACAACGAAGCTGTCCGAGACCCTGAAAACTGAACGAGCGCGCGCGTCTCAAGGACGGAACGATGAAGTAGTATGCGGTAGGCGCGGAAAAACGGCGCACCCGCTTCTGCAGAAAATAGCCCACGCGCCGATGCGCGCCTTGTTTCTCTTTTTTCTTCCTCTCCTCTCTCGTCGCGACGTATACGAGACGCTCGACGGTTCGGACCTTTGTTGGCTGTATACGCGACACATTTTTTTTTTTTTTTTTTTTTTTTTTTTCCCAATAGTCGCACAAGAGTTTGCGATGGAAATCGGAGACGCGAGAATCGTGAGTATTTAAAATGAGTAACTCTTTTTTTTTACAAAGTTTTACCGATAGGCGTGTTGGCTTGTTATTATTGGTAGAAAATTTTTTACAAGTTTGGAAAGCAAACGTTATTATTAGTTTGTTTCTCGATTATCGCGTCTACCAAATGAATCAATTATACTTACTCGGTGCACTTTTAAATTTTATTTATAAAAGATCTTTTTTAAAATAAATTTTTTCACTGGTTTGGCTATAATAATGAACTATGATGTAATTTTTTTTTTTTCCAATATTTGTCGATTTTTCTTCTATCGAAAGTGAGTACTAACGCGCTCTATTGACTAAGTCAAGAGTAAAACTGATTCATCGATGGCAAAAAAAAAAAGTATCTCATCAAAGATCTGATTGAGCAAAGTTAAATAAAAAAAAAAAAAAGATTACATTACCTTTTCAAAGAAACGCCGCAAATTTATACGTATCTTTTGAAGACTAGATTATGACACAAATTGTTGATCGTTCCGAGACGTTATGAGAACTATAAACCTAGAAAATTAACTACACCGTCGTTTCCTGTCTCACACCTACAAAGACGTTCGCGCGTAAACACATACACACACACACACAAAAGCCAAGTGTAAGCTGCGCACGCGATCAGCAATTAAAAATTACGATTTACGCCGGCTTGATTATCGTTTGAAAATATCTGACGTACATATGTTGAAGGTAAAAGAGGAAGGTATATTAATTAGGAGCAAAAAATAAAAAAGTGGAATAGAAGCGAGGAGGGAACGAAGAAAATCAAAAGGAACAAGTTCACGCTAGAGCTCGGTGTGGAATAGAAAAGAAAAAGAAGTAAAGGAAAAAAGACAGAGAGAAAAGTACATGAGAGACGAACGGAAGGGAAGGCGTAATTTTACAGCCGAGTAAACCACATAAATCAAGTGGTCGAGAATGAGTGAGAAGGAGAGAGAGAGAGAGAGAAAAAAAGAGAGAACCAGATCGTGGTCGTCGCGGGGGAACTTACCTCGTCTCTATCTCCGTCTCTCTTTCTTGGGCTCTCGCTAGCAGCAGGTGCTTCCGCGTTTTGTCTCCTTGTCATTCCCAAGGCCGCGCATTTACGAATTGGGTACAGTCTCGAACCCTAGAAAGGGGACCGTTGCGCCACCGAATTTACGGTGCTTTTACGAGCAACAGGTAGACTTTATATATATATATATATATATATATATATATATATACACGCGCCGTCTTCGACAAAAGTTGTAGCTTTTTTGGTTTTAAATTATTTTGGACGTTGCGTTAGTTTATCAAACGTTTACTCAATTTAATAAGGTGATTTTGTAGATGGAATTATATTGGGTCATTGCATAAGTCATGATACGATCGTACTATCATTGAACATGTTCTGACAAGTTTGCCTTTCGTCTTTTGTTTTCTTTGTTGCTGTATTTCATTGCGCGGAACACACTCCTAACTAGTGTGATTTGTGCGACTAAATAAATAAGTTTGTATTATTAACGTTTTGTCATTTATTTTTTTATAACGTATCACTATTAATGCAACGATCCAATACTTATTATTGATTTTTATGCGTCATTTTGGGTTTTTATTAAAGTTTAACGAACGACATAGCGTATTAATTTTTTAGCATTTGATTACCTAATAAGTATAAATACTAAATAAAATATAAGCTATTAAGAAGTTATTCGAAGACAGTAAATTTTTTATACACTCAATTTTAATTTGAAGGTCATTGTTAAAATATTGACATTTTTTAAAATTACAAATATACAGAGCCGCGTATAACCATTTCATTTTCTAATTTATACGAGGCCGCAAAAAAAAAAAAAAAAAAAAAAAAAAAAAAATTAAATGCTAACAACGAGTTCAGAGGTCTTTTGGGTGCAATAAATCTAAAAAATTTTTCTTTCACCCGGAACTTGGTAAACCCACGAAAAATCCCAACCTTCCCTAAGACTAAACATCGGAAGAATGAGTCAGCCCGAGAGCAAGTGTACAAGCGAGTAAAAGAAAAATCTAAGGGACGAATGCCACGACCACACGCCGCCGAGGAGAGGAAAAACACGAGTTTTTCCACGAGTAAACTTTTCTTCTCCTATTCCTCGTTTACTGCTACCGCATCGCCATTGCTAAGGTGCACAGCTGGCTTAGCGCCCTCCGAGATTTCCATCGAACCGTTAGGTCAGTCACCCTTCGTCTCCTCTGCAGTCTCGTTCCCGATACATTGACCATCCATCCGTCCGTTGGTCGGAGAGGGCGAGAGGGGGGGATTACCTCAACGATACACACTCAGGTAAATGAGTTTTTTCCCTCCCTGTCTCTCTCTCTCTCTCTCTCTTTCTCTCTCTCTCTCTTCTACTTTGCGGCAAGAGAGATGGCTACGCGATGAATACAAAAAAAGACAGAGAGAGAGAGAGAGAGTTAGGTGCAAAACTTTGCATGGTGTAGGCAAAAAAGCGAAAGCCCGTATCCCCAATTAGACGACGTCCTGAGCAGCTTGGTTCGTTGCATTGCCGAGTCAAAAATCTCTCTTTCGCTCTCTATCTTTCTGAGATGAAGATAAAAGAACGAGGTCCTTCTACCTGACCAAGAAAGTAATGCACGTGTATATATATATACACACACACACACACACACACACACACACACACACACACACAAACATATATATATATATAACTATACATGCGACGCTGCATAAGCTCTAGAGGCCTAAAATTCCTTAGGAGATTAGGTTACCTCGTCAGGGGGAACTCTCTCTTTCTTTGCTATTTTCGCTCGCTCGGAACGCGTGCGCGCGCACGAAAGAGTTGGCCGTGTAGTTTCGTTGTCGTATAATCATCATCGCAAGGAAACGCCGCCGTCGCCGCCGTCGCCGCCGTCGCCGCAGCCGAGCGACATTCCGGGATGAAAAATACGCGGGGCCGGCGCTCTTTGCGGTTCGCGATTACGTGCGCACGTAGGGCTTCGAGGCTCGACGCTTGAAATCTTCGTGGGTTTCGACTGATGTTCAATGGTATGCTGGAATGCATTTTAATTATTCTAAGCTTTATACCGAGAGATTCTGTGCAAAGCGCTTTTCTTACATGATTCTTGTTTGATTCTTCTTAATTTGCTCTGCTTTTTCTTTGAATAATTATTTATTTATTGCGAATTTCACACCGATGTTAATTTAACGGCAAATTTATTATTTATTTCTTTTTTCCGTGTATTTTAATTAAATAATATTGATATGATATATTCAATTAATATACCGATACTAAAACTAATCATTTACTTATCCCGATTTCTCTACCGTTTCACTAAAATAAAAATACGCTTATTACAGTCAACTGGAATTATTTTTAAATAAGAATTAAAACTTGTTTAAAATCAATATTTAAATTATAAGTGTCAAATATTTATTATAACAAGCCTTGATATTCTTTTTGTTCTATCTTACTTTGCTTGACTTGAAGGTTTATTAATTTTGCTTATTAAAATTAGTTAAAAAAAATGTTGAAATTTTAACCACGTAGCTCTATTTGTAAAATAGAAATAAGTGATTGTGTGATCTTTTTTAAAATAAAAAAAATATTCAGTTACAATTAACATAAAAATACCAAATTCGTTCGTATATGTTTAGTAATATAATAGTTTAATAATGAAGATTTTGTTCCTTCAAAAAAAAAAAAAAAAAAAAAAAAAAAAGCGGGACTTTAGAATCAGTCTTTGGGCGACATCCTTCCCTGCACTTCTATTATCACGTCTGCTTGCATTATGAAACCAAAGTCGCTTACAAATGCAAAACGCCCGTATGGCCGTCGTCGCCAATAATATTCTCGCAAGTTTCGAGTATCGGCTGCGACTCAGCACAACCAAATTCGTCGTTTATTAAAAGCCTCATTGTTCTCATCGCTTCGAAAAGATTCTTTTATCGCACGGCGACAATACACCTCGGAAGATCTTCTCCGATTCTTTGAAATCGTCCAACTAACGAGACTCTTTTATCTTACGAGCCACCGAAAAAATTTACATGTTTTCGCAGGAAACAACGCGCGCGTACCCTCCCAAAAAAAAAAAAAAAAAAAAAAAAAATCTCCGTGTGCACACACACACACACACACACACACACATATATACTGGCGAGCTTGACTTTCGATTTTTGCATCGTATCGTTGCAGTAGTAGCGGTTCGCCCGGATGAGAACGAAGAGAGAAAGCGCCAAAGTTTTAGAATCGTCGTGCGCTCCAACAATGGAGGGTCAAGAGAGTCGAGTACGAGAAAAAGAGAAAGAAAGAGAGAAAGAGAGAGAAAGAATAAGGAAAAAAAAAATCGGCGTACATGCAAGCCATGCGTGGAAGGATACACAGTTTTGTTAAGATTTCGGCCACTCGTTCCCAAGCAAGTCGGTGGCGGCGGCCTAAGCTAAAAGGCACTTTGTTATGTTGATCGCGCGAGCAAGCCGCAAAAGAAACGAGAGAGAGAGAGAGCGAGAGAGTGAGTACGCGTGAGAATCGCCACGGGGAATTCGTATATGCGCGCGGGAGACGAGCCAATTGTCGAAGATTAGTAGAGTAAAAAAAAAAGCATCGAAAGAAAAAGACGAAGTCCTTCATGCGCGTGAAAACGATTCTCCCTCTTTTTTTTACGCTTTTACGTTGATTCTTTAAAAATTTCGTATTTATGTATAATAGACGCATATATAAAAATTGTCACTTTTGTGGTAGAAAAATCATTGAATAACGTCGTTTTGAACAAAAACTGGATTTTGATCGAAGCAACTCGTTGCTTTACCCCATATTTGTGCATTCAGAAAAAAGTATAGAATTCTTTTTTCTCCCTTTTTTTTTTTTTTTTTTTTTTTTTTGCATGCTTATGAAGCGTGCATAGTAGTACTTTAAAATAAGATAGTGTACTCGGCGTTGAAAAAAAAAAAGAAGAAAAATATATGCCTGTGAAAATTCCCAGGTCCTTGCCAGCGGTACGATCACAAAATTACTCTATTATTACACAGAGAATATAATTGACCGGAAGCTCATAAATGACTAAGTCTCGTTTTTTTTTTTCCTTTATTACCTTGGTTTTTTTTTTTTTTTTTTTTATTCTAAAGGAATCAGCAATATTTACTTAAATTTTAAATAAACCGAAAATATATTTTTAATTCATTTCGACGGACAAAGAAAAAAAGGGAAAAAAACGAATAAATATAAAAATGATAGCCGTTGTCGTTCTAAATATTCATTTCACACTCCGTGTCTATCCGCCATAATTTTATTTAAATTCTCTTTCGCGTCCGCCTTGTCGCCGAAATGAAAAAGACTCGTGTAATAAAAAAAAGCATAGCTTTCCGCGAAAATAAAACAACCGGTGCAGGTGACTAGAATCTCGGTTGACCTTGCTAGAGAATTTGCGTCATACGCACTTGTCGTCGACACCGAGAGAATCTCGCGATCGTGTACACAATAGCGACGAATGAATAAAAAATAAAGAAAACAAAGAAAAGAAGAAGGTAAGAAAGGAAAAAAAAAAGAAGGAATCATTGCGCACGAGCTAGGAAAAAAAAAAGAAAATGAAACGAACGCTGTAGTAGGCGCATGAAAACAAGAGGCGCGTCCCTGCCATTAAAAGCCATGAAGCGAGCGCCGGGGGACAATCAAGCAACGACGAAAATAACAGAGAGAAGGAGAGAGAGAGAGAAGCCTAAACAAAATGTGAAAAAATAAGAAAAAAGGCAAAATAAGAGATGAAAAAGTACACGGTGAGAAGAAAAGACGGAGCTCACACGATTAGTGAATAGAACACAGAGAGCGAGAGAGAGAGAGAGAGATAGGTCTAAGAAAAGAAGAGAGAGAAAGAGAAAGAGAAAGAGAGAAAGAGAGAAAGAGAGAAAGAGAGAAAGAGAGAAAGAGAGAAAGAGAGAAAGAGAGAAAGAGAGAGAAAGAGAGAGAAAGAGAGAGAAAGAGAGAGAAAGAGAGAGAAAGAGAGAGAAAGAGAGAGAAAGAGAGAGAAAGAGAGAGAAAGAGAGAGAAAGAGAGAGAAAGAGAGAGAAAGAGAGAGAAAGAGAGAGAAAGAGAGAAAGAGAGAAAGAGAGAAAGAGAGAAAGAAAAGAAAGAGAGAAAGATGCGCAGACTGTTTCTTTCCTGCGGAAATCGCCGAGATATAGAACGGGTCGGTGGGGCCATATGTGGCCCGTGGCGACGCTGGCTCGCGCAAAATCCCGAGTGCGCGAGGCTAATTCCGAAACAACACGACTTCCGTAACTCGCTTTTGTGCATTTATTTATATTTTTCCCCATTACCCTCCCTTTAACTCTCTGCATCTATTTTTGCTTTTTTTTCGTTCTTCCCTGGGGCAGTATTTTTTTTTTTTTTTTCTTTTTCTTTTTCTTTTTCTTTTTTTTCATCTCTTTTGCACGCACGCACACACACTTGTTTTATTGACAGGCAAGACAAAGCTCAATCCTGGATGTGGTCAAGGCGCGTTGATACACTCGAAAAGAAGGAGGAGGAGAACTCGAGTGCCTTTTCGTTGAGAGATGCGACGGCATCATCTCCGTCTCGCTCTTATACTCTTGCCCGGTATATGTGCATGCGTTGCGCACGTAACAGGTGGTTCGAAAGCACACCGAGGGAGTGCGAGTTTACGGTGCGGCTGAATCGCTACTCTTGTCGCTATGAATTTTATTGTCCTGTATTTTGTCTTATTTTCCTTTCCTTTTCCTTTTTTTCTATGATTTTTTTATTGGAAGTTAATTATGACGGTTAAGTTTTACTCGTTTTTTTATTTATTTATTTATTTATTTTTTTTTATATTTTCATTGTGGTTTTACCTTAATTATTTTTATCAGTTAAATGCACTTTCATTAAAATTATACTACTGCCATTAAGATAAATTAGGCTTCTAAATGTTGAATAGTAATAACAAAGTAGAATATATTTACGTACGTTTTCTATTTGTTACATAAACATATTTCTTTTCTATACGTATCAAAGATTTACAACTCTTTTGTTGAATATTAAATTAATTACTAAAAAAGTACAACCGTAAAACAAAGATTAGATTAGGTGTAAAAACAGCATTTGATTAGCTTTAAAATATAAGCGGGTGCCCACATGCCTATATTGAAAATTTTAAAACTTTTTAAGTTGATTTCGTCACGTGTGAAAAATATTTTTACAAAAAATTGATGTCTGAAAAAGGATAAAAATAATCAAAAAACATGTTTTGGAATCATGTTGGTTTAGAATTACTTAAATGTTTTCATTTAAATTATCTTCCAGCGTGCGGATAAAGTTAAAAAAAAAAAAAAAATAAAAAAAATAATAATTTTTTTTTTCAATATTGTGTTTATATTTTGGTCATTCGAATATTTTTTGAAAAATTTCAATTCCAAATATTTATTAACCTTATTCATGCGATATATTTTATATGCAAATTTTATTTGTATATAAAAATAATAAATTTCAATTACGCTACAGCTTGTATATTAAACAATATTTTAAATTTTTCATATACTCATAAACATTATATTTAATAATAAATATAATGAAAAAATTTTCGGTAAATAACAAATGAATAAATTTTTATTTTTGTGAATTTATGTAGTATAAAATATTTTCCAATACGGAATATTAATGAAAATATTGCCTTTGAAATTTATTTTCTTCTAATTTTGTAACTGACAATGAGATTATTATTTTCAAATTGTCGCTCGATGAATATAATCATGTGAACGCCGAGAAGAACAACATATCGAGGATCAAAAGAACGGCATTAATATGGAAATTTCGCTGAAAATTCACCGATGCCCATAGCTTACATATCCACACACACATACACACATATACACACACACACACACCAGTTGAAGGTCTGAATTTTTTATCGTGGAAAAATAGGAACGAGTCGAATACTCTTTTTTACTCATTTTCTTCTCTCCGTTGCACCTTCTAATAAGGACTGACGCGCAAGCCCTCGATGGAATTAAAATGCAGCTCGAGGCGTTTTTCTTTCCGCTTTTCCCTCGCTCCTCGATTCTCTTTCGTTTTATATTTTAAATGAAAGCGGCCCCGCGCGCAGCCGGGAAGGATGGTTATATATAGATTACGAGAAAGGAGGGATTCGAAGTGACTTAATGCATGCGGTGTTAGCACGTGAGCGCGTACACACAGCCGGGAAATTATAAACGTACACGAGAGACGAAGAGATAATGTTTCTCTCTCTGTCTCCTTCCTTCCACTTTGTTTACTTCACTGCCTTCGTGCTTGATGGTGGGATGGAGATACCGAGTCGGGACTCTCTGACGTGTATGTATGTGTGTGTGTGTGAATGTACGTAAGAAAAGAAAGAGAGAGAAAAAACGGAAGAAAAAATAGATCGAAAGAGATGTGTGCATTGCGCTTGGCACTGGAATACAGCAGAACGAAAGAGATATGGAAGAACGAAAGAGAGAGGG
Source organism: Chalcis sispes (assembly GCA_949987625.1). Classification (NCBI taxonomy): domain Eukaryota; kingdom Metazoa; phylum Arthropoda; class Insecta; order Hymenoptera; family Chalcididae; genus Chalcis; species Chalcis sispes. Next base: position 26,041,191 of record OX465096.1, read on the forward strand.
AAAGAGAGAGAGAGAGAGAGAGAGAGAGAGAGAGAGAGAGAGAGAGAGAGAGAGAGAGAGAGAGAGAGAGAGAGAGAGAGAGAGAGAGAGAGAGAGAGAGAGAGAGGACGAAAAGCGCTGGTGCCCCGATTACACTCGTGTTTTTCAAAATTGGTTCGAAGTAGAAACTTCTAGCGCTTTATGTAAATATTAACGAAAGCATCGATTTTCTCAAATGCCACAATTATTTCTCTAAAAACGAAACGTTTACATTTTTTGTCAGTTGTCCTGCTCCAGAATTCGAAATTATATTTGCGTGCTTAAGAGATATTACATTTTGCAACATGAAATGCAGAATAAGGAAGCTTCAAATTGGGGCGTATTTTTACACAAAGCCAATTTACTTTAATATTTTTCACTGCTTTAATTGCTACCTGTTGATGATACACGGGTTCGAAACGCAAGTCTGGGTCAGTAGGATCCGCTGTTGTATAATACAAACAAAGGTGGAAAAATTATTGCTTTAATTTCTTTTATTTGAAATTAATAAATATCAAATTCCATACCTTTATAAAATAAATTACGTTATTTTTTTATAAAAATTTATTTTAAAATAAATTCGACAAAATCAGTAATAAATAATGGCTCAAGTTTTTGGACTTATCTATATATAAAGTGTCAAATAAATATGAATAAGATACTATTAATCGATATTAAGAAAATTATATTTCGCATGATTTAAAAAATGAAATTTTGTTGAAGAGTTTTATAGAAACATATAAATTATTATAATTCAATTAAACAATGTAAACATTCCATTAAAATGTGTACTAATGTTTATTTATTTTTCGTTTCAGGTAAGTTCAAGTTTTATTGCGGATCATCTTCACTTTTGTGATTCATATGTGAGTAACATTAAAAAAAGATTGAACTATATGATTTCATCAACTAATCAAAATATTTGAATGCACATATTATAAAAATAATTGGAAAAAATTATTGTACAATCGTTCCATGAATTCTCTCGATTCTAATAAGCTCAATTACAAATCAATTTTTTTCAATAACCTAGTTTTGAAAATGAGCATTTCTTATCGTTTATCATTAGGCTCAATGCAGTCGAATGAAAGCTTCAAAGCAATGAAGAATAGTGTGTTTTTGTGTCCGCAATTTAAATTAGAGACTTGCGTTACATTTGACCTTATTTGACCTACATTTGTAATCAAACAAATTTAAACTTTGTTACGAGAATGTGCAGTAAATTGGTTAGGCAATGTGTGCGATTAGACGAATTTCATTGTCAAAAGTGACATCATAGTACAAAATTTCACATAAAAATTTCTAATTTAAACATATGTTAATTAAAATACGATTATCTGTTTAGTTTTTCTTTTCCATTTACAAATTTGTTATCCTCACATGTAACTCGGGTTTAAAACGAAAAAAAAAGTGGTTTTAAACATATAGATAAATCACTCGGACATACTAGAACGTGTGACCAAAACAGGTTTCATTTAAATCGTTTCAATTATTCATAATAAATCACTAACGTTACCGTACAATATTCAAAGTGATAAAGTACGCGATTTTCACACAAGTCGTTTCATACAAACAAGGACACGGAATATTTGAAGGTTAAGCTCAAGAAGAAAACTGTCTTAATAATTTAATCAAAACGTGCGGACTACTTAAATTGCGGAATTCTAGAAAAAAAAAAAAAAAAAAAAAGAAAAAAAGAAAGAAAGAAAGGTAGAAGAAAAACAAAGGTAGAATTCTTCCACATTGTTTACAACCAAAATCCATTAGCACGCATTATCTCTCTAAAATTACATAATCTCACAAAGTTGTAGCGTTTAAAAAACCTAGCTAGTCTCACCGTGTCGGCTCACCTGTAGCGTAAAAGGGTCGCGTTGGCTTAAAAGCTAAGCGAAAAAAAAAAAAGAGAAAAAGAGAGAAAAGATTCATGAAAATCCGGGGAGAGAGGAGGTGGAAGTTAGCTCGGAGGAACTGGAAACTTAACTTTTTTGTTCGAGCTCTAGCGTGCGCATCGTTGTGTCGCTCGACGAGAGTCGAGTTTTGCTTCGCGCTATACAACACTCGTGCCAACTTGTCCCGGAGATATCCTATATAGCACGCGTGTCTGTATGTGTGTATGTACGACGGCAAACCGGGAGAGAGAGAGAGAGAAAGAGAGAGAGAACACGGGGAGAGGCCTTGATGCGTGGCGAAGGCCTCGCGATGTTCACCGAAGCTTCACGCGATTCTGTAATCATGTCCGGTCCCCCCCCCCCCCCTCTCTCTCTCTTTCTCTCTCTCCCGGTTTTGCTCATTACCTCCCCCTCTATCGCTAGCTAGCTCGCTCACTCTCCCGCTCTCGCTCCTTTTTCGCAACGCGCGCGCAGCGCCACGGTACTTGCTAGCTTTACGACACAATAGACTCACGCACCAATTGTACAGACACACGCGCTTAGTAAAACGCGTTATAGATTCGCGCTACTCGGAATTTTATTTTCTTCTTCATTTTATTTCATACAATTCTTTTTTTCCTCCAGTTTCTTCGATTGTCTCTGGTATACGACTCCGAATGTCTCTTCGTTTGTGTAGATATCTATTTCTCTCCTGCTCACGCTACACGCTATTCACTTTTACACCGGGCAAGCGTCGACTCGTACTTTATTACTCTTGTTACCATAATGGATATATATATATATATATATATATATATATATTGCTAATTAGTGACCTCCTTGTTCCCAGGACACGCGGGAGAGTCCATCTCGGTCTTTGCGCGCGGGAGTAGGCGCTTTTATTGTTTCGTTTTAACTATAAATAGCGCAAGTTTTAGCGCGAGATATGCTCGGGTTAATTTTTTAAAATTATTCTTGGTTTTCTTCGGATGGAATTATTTATCGTGCGAGATTTTTAATAGTAGATAGCGCGAGGTTTACTTTTCATAAAAGCTCAACTCCAACATTTTTTCTTTCTCCCTCCTTCCTATTCTTTTTTTTTTTTTTTTTTTTTCACGCGGCGGCGTTCGGTTGTTCCCACGTGTACACCATGACCGTTATTGCAAGTATCTCCGTCTTTAAGTTTTCTTTTTTCTTCTAAGATTTCTAGCTTTGCTGTGCAATTAAGCGAAATGTAGATTATCTCGTCACGCGAAACGCTCGATGTGTAAGAGTGTGTTTTAGTCAAAATATTATCTTTGGATAGTAATCAATTAAAGCAAAATTTACATGCAATTAAAACCACAATTTTTTCTCTTCTTTTTAAATTTAATTTTTTTTTTTTTTTTTTTTTTTAATTGATTCATGAAAGAATTATGCTTTTAAATACTTTACTTATAAGGTCAGCTTAATAATTGACTAAGAATTATATTTCTCGTTTTAATTATATGAAAATATAAAGGCTTCCAGTAAGCTAAATCAGCTAATTCAAATATGTTTCTCATTTATTTGCGAGTCAAACGATCGTATGAAAAAAAAAAAAACACAAGTAAAGTGATTCTTCTCGCTTCTATTATGCATTTAATTTTACACGGATTGTATAATAGATGTGTTCTTCATAACGAAAGACCTTGAATTTAATATTACTTTCATCACAAAATTGTACATTTACATAAAAAGGTGTTTTAGTTTTTAAAATTTTTATAATTTACGTCTAATAATTTCCTATTATTTACGTATCTCACAATATTTCTAGTAATAACGCAACATGGCTATATAATAAAAAAAAATAAAAAACACATCGTTTATCGGTAATTTAATAAAAGAAAGATAACAAAAAATATTGCGAGCATTAAATTAAAAAATTATCACGGATATGAATGCGCGTGGATTGTGACAAAAGCAAAAATAAACGCTTGCAGAAATCTGTGTAAGGTTGAAAAAAACGTTGCGTCAGAATTGTTGAAAATCGATTATCTGAAAAGGTTGCTGACAAAGCGTTTTAATTATTGCCCACGCGGAAACAAATAAAATAAGAAGACACAAAAATAACCATCCCGAAGGAATTATCCACGTCAAAGAAACCCAACCGAAAAGTAAAAAAAAGGGTCGCTTTAACTCGAGGATCTCGTATTGATCAATTTTCGTCCTTTCTTTTTTCGATTTCATCTTCGTCCTAAAAAAAAAAAGAGATACATACCGTTTTTAAATTGATTTCATTGTAAAAGTCTGCATAAGGCACTTTTAATTTTTTGACTACGATGGTTTTTATCGTAAATATAAATACATGATAAATGTTTTTATTTATCGTTATTTAAAAAACTTTTATTATTTTTTCTTTTATAACTTTTTTTTTTAAATTAAATAGATAAATAAGTATATAGAAAAGCGACAAGTGGCAATGCGTAAGTCGTATACGTGGATCGTTCTTGTACTGAAAAGTAAAAAATTTAAGTACAAATACAAAATATATATATATACATCTGTATTAAAATAACTTTCTTTACGTTATGGGTTCCTGCATAAACAATAATTATCTTACCCTTTATTCTTATCAAAGCTTGAAAAATTCAAAACACCTTGAAACTAATACTTAACAGTAAATAATAACACCACTCCGAAGAACGAAGAATCATATACAGTACTCGCGATTCAGCGAAGAAATTATTAATTCTTCGGGCTTTGTATAGGTCAAAATTAATGCAGCGTTACGAAAGTGCAACGTGAACGAAACTGGAAAATAGTTAGAATACAAAGAGAGCGAGAAAGGAAGTTGTAGGAAAGATCGAGGAGCGAGAAAGAACAAGATAGGCAAAGCCAGAAGCAAGAAAGGATCAAAGGAAAGAAAGAGAGAGAGAAAGAGGGAGGGAGGGAGGGAGGGAGGGAGGGAGGCAACGTAGCCAGAAGTGGCCTGATTTTCCTGGCCGTGACCCAAGCGGCAAATGCCGGGTACAAGAGGCCGCGATTCGACCTAGCCATCCTCGGGGATACGCGCGCGGCTTTCTCCGCGCGCACCAATACGCTCATATGCTCTATACTTTTATACGATATGCAGTCGCGCGCTTACATACGTGTGTATGCGTATATATACACGTAAACGTATCCATATCCACATACAATAGAGGAGTAGGCAGGCGCGCGCGCTCGCTCGCTTCGCCTCGGTGTCCGGTGTAACAGGTGGATGACGTCAGGGAGGCGTTCCCCTCTCCTTTTTCCAGCCCTTCTTCCCCTGTATTATTTTTTGCCTTTCTCTCTTTCTCTCGCTCTCTCGGTGTACACTGCATCCCTTCTACCGCAGCCTCCTGCTTTCTGGCTTTTCCCACTTCTCTTTCACTCTTTATCTTTCTTCGCTACGTTGTGTGTATACATCTAGCGTGAGCTTGATTTTTAATTGCACGCGCACAAATCTAGCTGCCGTCCGTGATATTGCTACTGCATGGGAATTCCCCAGGTGAAAAACTTTTTTTTCATTCCATTCGGCGGGAATAATTTGAGTCTCTGTAAAGTGTTGACCGTATGCATTTGTGGAACGGGTGTAGCTGGAATTGTTTACGCGTTGGCGAGGGTGTGCACCACGGGTTTTTTTTCATCCATGATTCATTCGCTGGTTTGCGCAGTTTGGAGAAGGACAACAATGGATCCGTAGTTTGTAGAGATTCGCTGATTTATGCGGAATTTTTTATTATCTTTTTAATGTACAATGATTGACTTTGATTTTTGCTGCGTGATGATTTATTGCTTTTTATTTTTACGTATAGAAAATAAAATCAGAGTAATTAACTTTTAAGAAAATGTTATTATACCTAAGAATTTGGCAATTAAATGGATTTAATGTGTTTAAGTATACAGATGTAGAAAGAATAAAGAGAAAGTGTTGGAAATCTTTTTTATCGTAAAAAAAAGTAACTTCTAATAATACATTGTAAGTATAAAACTCGTGTGGAATTTCAAGCTTTCTATCGCGTTATCGATAAAAAACATTATTAAAAAAAAAAAAAAAAAAAAAAAAAAAAAAGCCTATCATTACTAGAAATTTCTGATGAAATACTGCAAAAAATTATTACGCGCAGATTTTGTGAAATTTTTTAAAATTTCTAAACAATTATACAGTAAATTCAAGATTAATGTAAGGCAAATACCGATATCTAATTCTGAGAACTACATATCCGATCATAATATATTCGCAAGTGGCATTAGAAAAGAAAAATTGCATTATATTACTTCAGACAATACATTATATTGTCCCTTTTTTTTTTTAATGGCTTCCTTACTCCGAACGACGTTGCATAACAAATCCTCAAAAACTTTAAATTAAAAAGCGCTCGTCGAATTGACAATAGTACAGAATGCACCGAAAAATCGGTCTCTCTCCTTCTCGCGTATTAAATTGTGCAGAAACAACAATAAAAAAAAGCGATGGAAACAGCAACGGCTAATGCAGCGCATTTAAAAGTAAAATAATCTTCTCCTTTCTCTCTCGCTCTCTCTCTCTCTCTCTCTCTCTCTCTCTCTCATTCTTATAAGCTTTGAGTTGAATCTCGTCTATATATAAAACCAGTTTCTCCAATGAGATCTCATTGGTGCATCGACCACGAAGGAGCGCGATGAAATAAAAAAACGCCCGGAAGAGAGACAGAGAGAGATAGAGAAAGAGAGAGAGAGAAATAAACGCTCGCGCACCGAGAGAGCAAAGTAAAAACAAAGCCGTCTTTTCAAATAACGCCAAAGCCACGTCGCCGAAGCTCTACCGTATAGTCCCATCGAGATATACTCCCGGTGTCGGTGCGCAAATTTTTTAACGTCGTCTATATATGCGTATGCAATGTACCTATATACGTATTGTGCAGTGTACGCGCATGTAAGCGCGTACTCACAATATAATAATAAGTGAAAACGAAAACGCACCGAGAGTAAACGAGCGAGCGAACGAGTGAACGGACTCAACTCCGTAGCGAGAGAGACCAGTTAAAGAGAAAGAACGTGGCGCGTAAAAAGAGCAAAAGGAGAGAGAGAAAGAGAGAGAGAGAGAACGAAGGAAGGATAGAAGGAACGAAGCAGGAGAATTAAATAGAAAAGAAACTAAAGAACGAGGTATGTAGAGGCAGGAGGGGAGAGAAAAGAGAGAGAGAGGGGGAAAGAGAGAGAGAGAGAGAGAGAGAGAGAGAGAGAGAGAGAGAGAGAGAGAGAGAGAGAGAGAGAGAGAGAGAGAGAGAGAGAGAGAGAGAGAGAGAGAGAGAGAGAGAGAGAGAGAGAGAGAGAGAGAGAGAGAGAGAGAGAGAGAGAGAGAGAGAGAGAGAGAGAGAGAGAGAGAGAGAGAGAGAGAGAGAGAGAGAGAGACAGGATCGGTCACACTGGCATCTTTGGCGGCTCTTAAACTTGCTCCTCCTGGCATTCTTGACTCTCCCCGCAGTCCTCATTCTCTCTCTCTCTCTATCTCTCTTTCTTCTTCTTTTTATTAACTCGGCGCACACAAACACACGAAACCTGAATGCATTTATTTCCCTTTCTCTGTATACGTCTACATACAGCCGTAAGTTCTCTACATTTTTGTATACGCGGGTATAACCCGTCTCTTGCTGCAACTGGGCCTTAATGCACTTGATTATTATCCATGATAAATGTAGACATTTTTTTACCTTCGATCCCCTCTGAAAGCATTGAACGTCGCGTCGAATGTGAAAAAATTGCAACATCGTACTACCGCTCGATAGTTTTATTTCGATAATTTTTCCTATCTTTTTTCTTTAAAATACAGTATGTCAATATAATTTTAGTTTTAACTCTGCTTTAATAAATTTATTTTTCAATTTTTCCTTTACAATTTATTGCACTTTTATTAAAGTATGAGTCGTAATAATAATGAAAAATATTTACAATATAACGTAACCGTAAATATAAATATAAATCGTAAATATACGTTGTTATGAACAGAAGAGCTTATATAATTATTATATAGCGTTTTTATTTACAAAAATAATGCAAACGTTTAAATAAACAAATTAACAATCATTACATTATATCACAATTTCTTTCCACTCGCATTTCTGTCCTTGTACATCCACATGCACGCATGCACCTCACCAGTCCTCTCTCTCTCTCTCTCTCTCTCCTCTCTCTCTTTTTACTCTCTCCCATGGCTGCACGCACGCACGTAGCATACTTCTATCCGTTCTCTCTCTCTTTTCCTCCTTTACTCTCTCCTACGATTCTTCTCTCTCTCTCTCTCTCTCTCAGTCTCTCAGGCTTAGTAGGCAAGCCCAAGAGCATCTCTCCCAGCAACTCTTCGACCGTCTATCTCTGTCTGCGGTAACCTGCTGGCTCCGTGGCTGCTCTCCTCTGTTCTCTCTCTTTTTCTCTCTGTGTACAAGCAACGCGTATATATATGCGCGAGGTGGCGGTGGCGGTGGCGGTGAAGTTTTCCCCCCTCTGGTCGCTTTGCTACTTCAACGCGAGAGAAAGAGAGAGAGAGCCTGCGTTCCTGGCTCGTCGTCGTCTTCATCCCTCCCTCGTCGCACTTGTACTCTCTCTCTCTCTCTCTCTCTCTCTTTCTCTTTCGGTCGCTTCGCCGAGAGTCGGATAGCTTCCCGAGCCTGCGCGCGCAAGCGAGACGGAGAAGCAACGAGCTAGTGAGCCAGCCAGCCGAGTCAGTGTGTCGGCTGGCTCTTCAGTCAGTGACGAGCCGCGCTCGCGTAAGGATCGCGCGTCGTCGCGTCTTTTTTCCCTTTCCCCGTCATACACCTTCGCTTTTTCGTTCTCCTCTCTCTCCGTTAACATCCTCTCAGCTGTCGGGCACCCCGAGCTCGAGAGGGAGAGAGGAGCGCACTCTCTTTGACGCCGATGCTCCCCACGGTATATCCGTCTTCCGCGCTACGCTAGGCTGCCGAGCGAGTGTCAAAGCTCCAACTAACAGAGAAATTTTTGTTCGAGCGAGATAAGGAAAAGAAGAAAGATTTCGAATAATTGGAAGAGTCGTGTATGATGTCGTTTCCGCGCTTCGACGCCTCGGTATTTCTCACGCGACACTTTCGCGGCGCCCACGCGATCGGCAGCTCCTCGCGCATGAAACAACTCGCGAGCGGTACCCGTCACCTGGACCATTGATGCGCCCACAGCCTTGGCGAAATTCTATCGATAAAGTGCAGTGTTATTTTTACAGTGACGTGCCAAAGATATTAAAGCCCTTTGATGAGTTAAATGATAAATAATCGTCCGAGAAACAGTGTCGCGAGAAAAACCGCAGTGCGCGAGTGCGATAAGGAGGGAATACGCGTATACGAACAGAGCCGATAGGGATAGGAGCGGTGAGAGCAGCCGCGAAAGAAGAAAAAAGTGGAGCAATACGTATCGGTGTGTGAGAGTGGAAAACCGATCGGTAACCGCCAACTAGTCCAGCTGACCTCGATACGCGTCTCGAGCATCCTCCTTCTTCTGGGCTTCCGTGCGTGCATCGCCTCGCTACGAAAACATTGCCCACCTTCTTTCAATTTTCTTTCTCTTTCTTTTTCTCTATTTCTTTATCTCTTTCTTTCATTCTCACGCTACATTTGCGTAAAAAAACGCGTAGAGAGTAATTCAGAAAGAGCAAGAGAGACGAGGATAAAAACGTGCGAGCTGCTCGCGCGAGAACGTATAGATATTCGCACGGGTGTGCGTTCCCTTTTGCGCGATCGTGACCCCGTTTCTCGTCGATGACCGACAGCACCACTACCACCGCCGCCGCTGCTGCTGCTGCTACTATTACTACTACTACTACTACTACTACTACTACAACTGACAGTAGCACGGCCGGCTGACCGCCAGTGCCATTAAACTCGACAACTACTACTCTCCAGCGAGTCACTCTCTCTCTCTCTCTCTCTCTCTCGCTCCCTACTTTTAACCTCGTCGCTTCGTCATTTTCCATTTGTCGTCGTCGTCGTAATCGAGGCTGCGAGCGTGGAGCTCGTGAAAAATCGCGAGAGAAGAACGAGAGAGACAACTACGCGAGTTATCTCTTTCTCTTTCTCTTTCTTGGTGTAGATTGGAGGAGAGCGGCATCGGCAGTGGCTTATCAGGGTCAAGGAGAGAGGAGGAAGAGAGCGCTCGCGCCCGGCTTCGCTCCGCGTCAAGGCCAAACTCGGAGCCGTTGAACGAAGCGAGCGGCGTCGATAAGCCCCGATAAACTCGTATACGTACGCAGTCGTATACACGCTTTCGCGCACACGTTCTCGCGCGCTTTTGAAAATAAATGCCGTATCGCGCGGTGCATCGAAGTAGCGCGCGACGGTAACGAAAGAAAGAGAGACAGCGAGAAGAGGGAACGAGAAGGAGCTCTCGAGAACGATAAGAGCGAAAGGATAATAAAAAAAAAGCGCAGATCATCGCCGGACATCGCCGCCGGTGTCGTGGAGGGCCGGCAACAGCAACGACAGCGGTACGTCGACGGGCTGGAGGTTATCGCGACAGCGGTGGACCTGGCGAAAGGCGGGGGTCGGGTCGGGGTGGGAGGGCCCGCCGGGGGCGGGGCGGGTCTCCACCTCGTAGGGCCCACCGCCGCGGCGATGCTGCAGACGATGCAGCCCCGCGTGCCCGTGGCCGGGGTCAAACGCCGCTGGGGCGGTCGGCCGATTTCCGGAGCCGCGGGCGCCTTGCAAGAGTCCAGTTCCGAGGTCTCGAGCAGCGGCGTCCTCTCGCCGCCCCCGCCACCCCCGCACTACCAGCCCGCTACGCCCGAGAGCGCCGCGGGCGCCGGCAGAACGCCCGAGGACGCGCAGCTGTGGGATCTGGACCTGCACTCGAGGGCCGGACACCACGCGACCCTCGTGCCCGCGACAACTACAACCACGAATCTCGTCGTCGCGCCCGGACACGAGTCATCCTCGCCGTGCCCTACTTTCATCGAAGGTACGATTGATCCGATTGATACGATTGATTTTTTTTCCATCATTTTAATTAAAAAATGGTTTATTGGTTCTGTTATTGAATCTTTGTGCAGTTTCAAGTGTTTATCAAAATTTCATTTAAAAGTACGTTAAATTATGAAAGCCGATAAAAATAGTTTAAAATAATTAATTATTATCAATACACTCGTAATTTTAGACAGTTATTAAAAAAAAAATTTTTTTTATCATATCGCAATTGTTTTAATAAAATGTTCTTTAACGTCAAAATTAAAGTAAACCGCGCTGTTTTCATTATTTATAAAAAAAGTCTTAAAAATAAAGTCAAAAACGTTTATTGTGCATGTAAAATGATAGAAAGATAGCGATATCTTGATGACCGATAATAATATTAGAAATAAAACGAGCGGTATAATGAATTTTTTTTCGGAATGTTATCAGCAGCGTGAGTGCATCTTTTTTTCCGTTTATTCAATTGATACGTTAGCTGAAAAAGCAGCTACTTTTTTTTTTATATATATACACATATACAAAAAGCTAAATGTGGCACACGTTCTTTTATCTAAAGCAACACCTTGTCTGTAACATAAAATTCTCATGTCGCTGTTTTAATGATGAATAAAACATTACTTGGTTAAAGCTTGAAACAGAGTTTTATTTGTTGATATAAAAAGTATACTCTTCTTTGTCTTATCTTTACGATAAGGGCACTATTTTATTATTTTATTTTCGTAAAAAAAATCATAAAAGCGTTTAAATAGGTGACATTTAATTCTAGAAACTGATTTTTGCAAATGACGGCTTTTTACGAGACCTATTTCTACTTCAAACTCTAATGACTAAAGCGTCAAGTCGATAACTCCCAAGGCGAAATAACGCAAAGGCGCGTAACATCTAAGTTAAGCGAATCCACGTAGGCGTTGCGTCACTCCGTGCAACGAGACGCGCACACGCGCGTGTGTGCATTTACAAATCGGCAGGAATTCTTAAGATTCCAAAGCTTTCTCCTGTCCACCGACGCCTCTCTATTTTTTTCCTCTCGTCTCGGAAAGAAATAAAATAACGTAAGCGAGACGCAACGGCAACAGGCGAGAGCCTCTATGATAAAAGAAAAAAAATATCATCTCCGCGATGCGTGTGGGTGCGCTCACGCGTGTAGTACATAAGTGGAAGAGCAAGAGAGAGAGAGAGAGAGAAACAATGCAGAGGAAAGAGCAAAGAACGAGATAGAAAGAGGGGAGGGGAGAAGAAGGAGATCGGCCATTTTTAAAGGTCGCTCGCAACGACTGCTGCTACGACCTAACCTCCATCAACTTGACAATACACTCGCGCATTGTTTGCGCGCACGTGTACGTTTACACACATGTAAACGCGAAGATAATAATTGTTATTGAATTTGATATTTTTCAACTTTATTTAAAAACGTATCGTAGATGTCGAGTTTGAGGTAATAATCAAAATTAATAATAAACCGTGAAATTATCGTATTGCCGATAATAACTGATATATTTCACTTTACCTATTTTCTTTTTTTTTTTTTTCATCATCGTTATCCGCAATGATAAAAGTTTTTTAAAAAAAGAATTTTCATAAAACTTTTTAAAATATCCAATACACTTGCTTTGAGATAATGTAAAATTTATTTTAAAAATAATCGACGTACACTCAAACAGTCAAACTTGAACGTCTTAAAATTTCAAGCTCGTTTGATATTTGTATCTGTTTATTTATCGAGAAAAAATATTGATTTGACTTATATATTTTTTTTTTTTTTTAAGTAATCCATTCATTCAATTTTCTACATAAGCCGCGCAAGTCCGCGAAAATAAAAATAAGAGAAAAGAGAAAAAATAAACGCGATAAATTTTTCATTGTATTGTCGAGCTTTTAAAGCTGAATAATACCGCGATAAAAGGTATCAAAGAAGCGTAGAGAAGAATATATGTTACTTTATGATCGATGACCTTTCCTTCTTCTCTTCTTTCCTTTGTTTATAATTTTAATCTACTTTTCTGATAAATTGTTATTGCCGGTAATCGATGCACCGATCCGATAATTCACACGGCATTGACTAATACATGAACATTAAAATTGACGACAATAAAGAAAAGGCACTCGAACTTTTTTTTCTCCGCCTCCTCTCTCGTTTCCTCCCGAATACTAAACCAATAAACGTAATTTAGCCTCCTTTTCTAATATTTTTTTTTTTTTTTTCGATTACTGATTACTGATTACTGATCGAAAAATCGAATAATCTCCGTTTCTTCGCGTTACGTTAATTCTCCCACTTCTTCTGTTTGCACATCGATTGCTTATCTTACGAATCGATTCGTGTCGTCGCGCGAGTTGTAAAAAGTGCGATATATAGTATTAGAACGATTAATCATCCTTGCTAATGTGACTCCCGCACGTATGCGTGCTGATGCATTGTAAAAAGAAGTCTTATCGATGCACGTGCATATATATATATATATATATATATATATATATATACACATACACATACACATACACAGAGATAGCCTTGAAAGAGTCCATGTGCGTGTATAGTCTCGAGCAAAGTCAAAACGATCGGTTCGAGCTATATAAGCAGCGTAAAACTTACGCGAGAGCTCGCGAGCACAACCTCATCGTTACGTAGTTAGCGTAACCGCGCGCGACACTAACCTTTGTTCCGCGACGCGTCGACTTTTCAACGTCCAGTATGAGCGATCCGCGAAATGTGTGTACACGCTTACGTAATTGCTCATATGTTGGTGTGTACATGTAATCTATACTAGTATGCGAGCGACGAGAGATGAAAAGGAAAAGGTCGATCGATATATAGCCGTGGATTTTTCCCCCGAGAGAACTATTTTTTTTTTTTTTTTTTTTCATTCGTTGTAAAAGGAAAATAGATTATCTTGTTCAAGTATCGTTCCATTTTTTTTTTTTTTTTTTTTTTTTTTTTTTTTTTTTTTTTTTTTTTTTTTTTTTTTTTTTTATATGTGTTGGCGTTTCTCTGCATTCGGAGCTTAGATTATGCACTTTTTCTATAAGGCTCTTCCCTCACCTTTATCGACGTTATAATTACGTTTATTTCTTTATAACGTAGAATAACATTGAGAAACGCGTTTTATGCTTCTAAATCACTCGTAACCCGAAGTTAACTTTTTTTTTAAATTACGCCGAATCAGCATCTTTTATCAAGTTTTAAATGCGACGTGCGTGCGTACGATACAAATATTTATGTAACGCTCTTACCAAAAACATTCCCATGTATCTGTGCTATCGCAAATTGTGTAAATATATCGAAAACTTTATTGACCTTTGCTATAAAATAACATTGGCAATGAAAACCACGGTGTTTTTTTAAATGGAAGAAGGCAATTGTCGTTGCGATAAAAACTTTATAGAACTTGTAGCGAAAACGAAACGAAACTATTTTTTTTTTTTTACATTTATTAAAAAATATATAATATTTTTTATATTTTTTCAAGCACTCTAAAATTTTTTTTTTTTTTTTTGCACCAAAACAATTTCAAATTACTATTGAAAAAATAATCGAAATTAAAAAAAAATTTTGAGTTTTGATTATTTTTTCTCAATTTCGAGTATAAAACTTAAAAAGAAAAAACTCAAACCGTCATTCATATTCCCATAATTCGTATTTAATACCTAAGTGCCCCTCTTTTCTCTCTAATTACGTCGACTCATCGAAACAATCCTCATGCTGACTGTCCCGAATGAACTAAAAGTGTCTCAGCACCGCGAATGACTACACGGCAGCTACGCGTATAAAAGTCGAAGTTTTGCTTACGCGTAGGTTACGATTGGTCAGAGTGACAGGGTGGGGTGGGGGGAATGTATGCGCGAGAGAGGAGCATATACGCTGCTGATGCGCGCATTCTTTATCCGCGCCGAACGGCGGAAAAGTCCTCCATTCGCTATCATTACCAAAGTTAATTTCTTTTTCCCTCGCTATCATATATATATATATATATAACGTACATAAGAACGGTGTGACGGCGAGCCAAGTCCTTCGCTTATCTAATTGATAGTTCAGCTCCGATGCGGCATCTTTTTTTTCGAGAAAGACCGGAAGGAATTCTGGAGTTGCGTTACACTTTTACGCCGTTCAAGTTCGTACGTGAATTTTTGTCGTCGTCGTCGTCGTCGTCGTCGTTTGGAAAGTTTGGATTCCGTTTTAATGACCGCTGATTCATAGCTGTGTTTTTTTTAATTTTTTTTTCCTTCTTTCTGTTTTCTTTTTTTTCCAATATGATGCAAAATTACTTTGTTAAGAAAAGAAGAAAAAAAAATGGCTCATGAAAATTCATCTTAAAAGTCACTAGTATTACCAATAAAATTTGTAACGGTTTAGTATGCGAATTACCTTAAATTTGAAGAAAAAAAAAAAAAAAAAAAAAAAAAAAAAAAAAAAATTTCCCGAAATATAAATTGATAAATGTTCATGTTTAAAATACGATTGTAAATTACAAATTTTCGAAAAGAGACGAAGAAAAGAAGAAGCTCTTTCGTCAAATTGAATTTTCAGATAGCGGTGCGCGAGACATGTGTACGTATATACCGCGTATATATATATATATACACACCCGCGCAATGCATTATTCGATATGTGAACTCGGCCGAAGATAAAATAAAAGCACATTTTAAACTTGAACCGAATATATTGACAGAATGACAAATCTTGTTAAGTTGACCGAGAATTTGAGATAAAGTGAGGGTGGGGGGTGAGGGGAAAAGAGGTGAGAGAAAGAAGCACGCCGTAAGGTAAAAAATATATCGACGGAAATACTTATGTATATTTACGTCTATCAAATAGTTTTTTAACGTAGTGTAAGAGATAAAAAAAAAAAAGACGATACGATTCTCTTTCCCTTACAGAATTATACACGAAACCGTTGCTGAACACTTCTTTTTTTTTTCAGGTAATTTTAACAAGTAAATTTTTTATTCAAGATGTTCTAAGTGCTTTATCGTATTTTGTCTCGTGAATTATGCATTTGCAAAATTTTATCGCCGTCGCGAGTAAATTCATATATAAATATATCTTGAATAATTTTCTTCAAACATATTATTCATTCGTAATGCGGGTGTTTTTCGTTTCTTCTTTCTCGTTGGATCTTCTTACTCATCGTTTCGGTATTTTTCATCCCCGTGCTCGCGTCGTTATCGATTCACAGCTAAGTGTCGTGAATGTTAAATAATGCATTTTAGAGTTTATCAGCTCTCGCGCATACTTACGTTTGTATATGTGTGTGTGTGTGTGTGTGTGTGTGTGTGTGCGCGTATATTTGCGAGCGCTTATATCACGTGTGTCGAATCGCCGACGTTTCTTTTTTATTGCTTTGTACTTGGTGCGGTAATTTTTTTCTCTTGTTTGATCTTTCGTATATATTTGGGGTATTTGATATTCAAGAGTTAAAAATAAAATTTTTCGTATCGAAAAAATAAATATTTGTTGAAAAATTTTTTCATTTTACACATTCCTATCTACATTTTATGTTTAATCTCGAAATTGAATATAAAACTTTTAACAGTATTCTAAAAATAGAACGTTTATTTTTTGTAACGCGATAATTTATGTAAATAAATCGTTTAAAAAAAAAAGAAAAAAAAAATCAAAATTTTTAAACTCCTTTAAAAAATTTTTTCTTACCAATAAAGAGAGAGAAAAAAAAACAAATTCGGTGATTTGATGTTAATATATCGTATATCAAAATCTTTGTACTTTATTAACCTTCATAAAAAATAATTAAGTCAAAACCAGTCGAGACAAAAATAATAATAATCGCGAGCGATAATCTCGCGGCAGAAAACAGGAGATCGCGTTTCGTCATTGCGAGCTAATTATCGAGGGTTTATTAAACGTCGAGTTTTAATTCCTCGCAAAGTATATTTCAAGGTCTGCCTTGCGTATATATAAAGACGTCTCGTGATTCGTCGCTTTGTGCGACTCGCCTTGCAGTGCTTTATTATTGCTTCGTTCGGAGATCCTGATTCGAAAGGACGAAGATTGATCGTTCCCTTTTCTCCTTCCATAAATGCTTCTCAGCTCTCAGCTTGGACTCGATTATTCTTTGTCACTCGCGATTTGATTATTTCAATTCTTTGTTCCTATCTGATTTTTTTTTTTTTTTTCCTTTTCTTTCTTTCTTTTTCTCACTTTCTTTCTTTTTCTCACTCAGCTACTCACCGTGCGTATTTTTAAACACAAATTTAATTAGCTACATTGTGCGAAAGAATTTTGAACGTACGTAAATAAAAGTCGATATAATTAGCTTCGGTTGGAACGAATTAAAACAAACAGCGAGAAATAACATGAACATCGAAGCTTTTGTAAGAATTAAGAATT
>OX465096.1:26058552-26143552 GCA_949987625.1 Chalcis sispes
TCTCTTCTCTCTCTTCTTCTCTCCGACGCACACGTATCACACCAAGCGTATATATTCGTACGCGAGGAGCTTGTGCGTAAAGCCAATAGTTATACATACATATATATATAAACAGCGCATGTAACACGAGTCCGAAAAATAATCGAGCGAAAAAAATCATTAATCATGAGGGACGTTAATGTAGAAACTCTGCATGGTGTGTGTGTGTGTGTGTGTGTGTGTGTGTGTGTGTGTGTGTGTGTGTGTGTGTGTGTACGCGCGTTTTTGCATCGTTGTATGCGCGTGGAATGTTTTTTTTTTATCGAAAAAAAAATAATAAACGAACAACTAATCGATTTAGTGTCGTGAAAATAATTCGTTATGATTTTTGAGTGAATTAATTGACATGAATATTGAAATTGAAATTCCGTGGTTAGATAAAATTTTGATAAATGATATTTTTTCTTTCGAAATGATTTTAAATTGGTTTTTTTCTTTCGTATAAATGATGTATTAACGAAAAACTTTATTTCATCCGAGATTACATTTCACGCTCTGTAAATTTCAATTTCTACAGCAGTACGACGCATCTCGTAAAACATTCCAAACGAAGTCCGACGTTCGTTTAGCAAAGTAAACGTTGATGGTAATCGTTAATGGCCATCCGTGACAGAACCATCTACTCGTGTAAACAAACTCGAATAATAAAAAAAAAAAGAAAAAAAAAAAAGAAAAATAAAATCAACGCCGATAAATCGTTAACGCGCATGTATAAATTTTGTTTTCATTTCGTCGATTCGCGCGCGGCTAAAATATCTCAAAAGTTAAGAATTTTAACGAGCCGGAGAATCGAGTAAAACGCAAGATTGCCACATCCGCGTAGATCTGAATTTCTTACAGTTCAACGGCTATCTTCAAATACACAAAGTGAATTCCTTAAGACAATCGAGGCCGTGGATCGATATATATCTCCCTCTTATAAAGCTTTTCTTTTCCCGTCGGCCTCGACCCTGAACTTTCGTCTCTTTCTCCGATTTCCTCGCTAACTTCTACGTGACATCATTACTCGAGGCACATAAATCCTCTCTATAAGGATATTAAAGGGAAGCGAAGGTCGTTTGACGAATAAGTTAAAACTACGGCGCTTTTCAATCACAAATTTTTGATACGTCGCGTGTGTGTATACGCGCAAGTGTGACATGACTGCAACCGGACGCGAGTCGTTTCTTTCTATTTTTTTTTTTTTTTTTTTTTTTTTTTCCTTTTTTATTTTCACGTGCTATGTTGTAAAACTGTCAGTCGTCAATTTTTTCGTTCTTCTTTTTTGTTCGATGAAAATGAAAGGTACCTTTTTTTTGTTTATTCTCTATAGAATATTGCAGGAAGTTTTAATTTATTACGTACGGGAGCGAGTTTTACTCGTTGGTAGATGAAAATTAATTTAGGTAAAGAGTTCGTGAAAATAATGTACTATTGTACTGTTTATATATTATAAATATTGCAGTATTTACCTTATAAATTTTTTTTTTTAGGAATGAAATGTGTAGAAAAATATTAATCGTCAAAACAAATCTACGGAAAAATATTTATTGTACGATAGGTATAACGGTAATTAAAATCAAGATTAATGAAACGCTTGCAGAAATTCGAAGTATTTAAAGCATTGAAAATACGCGGTAATTCAATTTTCCTCGATATGTTAATAAATAGAATGAGAAATTTGTGAATGAAACTTTCGCAAAAATGACGAACACGTGTACTTCAACTATGCATTGATAAATCAAAAAGCGTCGTTAATATAGAAAAACATAAAGAAAAAAAAAAAAGAATTTGCTTACAACTGGTACGTATCAATAACCTCTAAGTCTCTCTCTCTTTCTCTTTCTCTTTCTCTCTCTCTTCGTAAACTGTGCGGGCGACCACCGCTTTGTATATATATGCATATATATACTCTACTACAAAAATAGAACGCGAAAAAGAGAGATAGAAAAAAAAGATAAAGCGTCGGCTACGACAACGAGGAGTTCTTTCGTTAATTACACGGGTGCGAGCGAGCGCGAGCTTAGGCTAGAAAGAAAGAGTACGAAAAAGCAAGAGAATAAGAATGAGAGAGAAAGAAAGAATGATAGAGAGAGAGAGAGAGAGAGAGGGAGAGAAAGAAAGAGAAAGAAAGATAGATATAGATGCGTCAACGATGCAGGAATATGCGCAGCGTGTTAACAGCGAGTTGATTGAACCGCCGTCGGTATATAGTCAAGGCGCGTGCGCACGAGTTTCGAGACTCTGCCCTCGCTTTAGCTCGTTCAAGGTCTCGGCTTGGCTGCTGCTGCAGCAGCGGCGCGCGCATATACAATACGCGTTCCCTCTCTCTCTCTCACACACACACACACACACACACACACGCGCGCACCCACATATGCATATATGCGTATACTTACCGAGGCACACTTACGGTGCACGCGTATATATATATGTGCCCGTGTACTCCGCCCCCGCTTGCGACGACGAGGCTCGTTGCCTTTTGCGACTATTAGGTTTCGTCTCTCGGCACGCCGTCGAGGCCTTTGCTTCTCTCGACTTTTTATACTTCTCTCTCTTTCTCTCTTCCCTTTTGCTATGTTCTTTCTCCTACTTCTTCTTCTTCTTCGTTGTTGTTGTTGTTATATTCGCAAACTATACGGCAAGAGAGCTCCTTATCGTTCTTTCCTCCTTGTTCCGTTCTCCCCCCCCCCCTCTCTCTCCGGCTCTCCCGCTCTTGTTCTTTCTTTTGCCGTGTATGCACTTTGATTAAAAACTGGTTCTTCTTTGTGTTCATCGCTAGGATCGAGGGAGAACCGAGCAGAAAAAGGAGAACTCTTTCACCTTCTCGAGATACGTTCTAAGGTTGATAGAGGAATTTTTGTTCATCGAACGCTCGGAATACGTTTTGTCTTTGCCTTCTTTTTTTTTTCTTTATTCTTTTCTTATTTTTCGCTCCTTTGATCATTGCGATTTAAAGGGGAAAACTGGGAGAGGCTGATTGTGTCCCATGCAAAAATGTCGACTTATTTTATTGCGATTTTATACAATAAAAAGATAAAAATCAAGTTTGCGCTTTTTTATAACTTTAGATTAATTTAAATACCAAAAGCTTGATTTTCTTTTTTTCTGTACACTTTTAAATTTACGCGCTGTTGAAAATTGATTATTTTTCAAGAAAACAAACGAGTAGCGAATTTTTAATCAACTTTTTATTCTTTATTAGTATAATTTTTTTATCGTTTTATCTGAGCGTCTTGAAAAATCATGAAAAATATTTCATTTCAATAGTGCTTTTTTTTTTTTTTTTATAGACGCTTATTAAAATTTTATTAGCATCAATCAAGTAACTATTTATTTACTACAATGTTCACGTATTATCGATATACTCTAAAAGTAAATTTTGCGAAAGATTCTAAATTTATTTTTCTTAAGCAATTAAAAATTAAATGTTCGTTATAAATTGGAAAAGTGAAAATAGCTTACTTGAATTTTCACATATAATTAGATTTAAGAAAATCAATATTTGATTTGAATAAGGTAAAAAGGCTTTCAGTTAAAAGCTAAGTGCAACACTGAATTTCCAATGTTTATCTTTCTTTTTATTCCGATCGTTAAAATACTTGTATGTATATTTTATATTTACAATATACATGGAACTAATGAATGTTTATTAATAGAAATAATGCAATTGCAACCAACAATCACATTTTTTATGAAGATTGTGAAAGGGAAACAAACTTTTATTTTTACGATGGCATTTAATACATTTTAAAAACTTTTTTTATCCCTTTCTTCTTTATTAGAAACATAATCTCAATCTCATCGCGAATCGCTCGTAAAATACGATAATTTTTATTGGCTTTTCCGAGTAAGGTCTTTCACTTCGCAGTTTAAAATAACTACACGTATAGCGCTATAGTATTCCGAGAAAAATTGCTGAATCATTTAACATCCAAGGACTCACGGTGATAATAAAAATTGCAAATATCCTCATTGATTAAAGGATCAGCAGCGCGATGCGATCGTCGGTTCACCGTTAACTCGCTGAATTTTTCAAATTTTTCATTTACAGATATATTTGGAATCGAATAATCAAGAAACTTTATTTGATTTACTTTTTAATCAATTATTCAATAAACGGAGAATCAAATTATTAATATTCAGAGGGACATTTCAATAACTTCGATAAAAGATTTTAATCTATAGTTAAGATACATTCAAAGGAATCAATTAATTAAGTTTTTTATTTTAATTTTTATGATCGTATTAAGTAAAATAAATTTTTCAATAACCATCTTTTTACAATTTTTTATAATTGTGTACTGTTAACGAGGAAGACTTTTTACTTGAATAAAACTTGTATTTTCTTTTCAATACTTAATTTGTGCAAACATGAATACATTTGTGTATACATATATTAAAACTCTGCTTTTTACGGGCATATTTTTACGGCGCGTATTTACTATTGGAAGGTCGTTTTACGTACGAAAGGAAAGGAAAGAAAAGCTAATCGTAAAAATTCTCGGCATATAACAAACATATGTACGCTACTTGGAACAAATTCCAAGCCTACGTGTCGCATGCCGACCTGCACCTAATTCATCGCGGACCTTCGAAAAATCCGTTAAGCGAAATTTTTGAAAAAAAAAAAAAAAAAAAAAAAAAAAAGTGATCATATTTAGCCTCGACCGTCTCATGATTTCCCCGTTATAGCTGAAATACGTTTACAAGGACGCGTATTAAAGATGTTTGCTCGAACATTAAAGATACCTCTTCTCGGAATATAGGTATGTTAAATTTTATCGAAAGAGATTTAATTTTATCTCTTTATAATCATCTTTTAAATTTTCAAACCAATATCTTTTCATACATTTACATATTTTAATACAAGTGTAATTGTTAAATATTCAACGGCATCCTGTTGACTTTTAAACAACGAATTCGTGTTGCGAAAATTCCATTGAAAAATCCCCACACATCTAACCATCAAACCACGTAGCTTTATATTTACAATGTCAAACATCGTTAAAACGACTCACCGACGATATTCCAACATCTTTTATATATATAAACGATCACATTTGAGAGTCAGTCACACCATCTTACAGCGATCTCGAGCTAACTGGGTCGCTCCTCTCTCTCTCTCTCTCTCTCTCTCTCTCTGTATCTCGCGAACGGAGTCGAGATCGCCCGAGAAAATTTGACGGCAGCGGTCGCGGCGCCAACCGGACTCACCTTGGCCCAATGCGCGGGCGCGCTAATGTCTGTGCGCGCACATACGCAGGCATAGAGGGGAAGGGGGGAGAGGAGAGGAGGAAGAGAAGGAGCGGGAAGAACCCAGGAAAGAGTCCCCGGTAGAGAGAGAGAGAGAGAGAGAGAGAGAGACAGAGACAGAGACAGAGACAGAGAAAGAGAAAGAGTCCGACGGATTTTCTTTCCCCTCTAGTCGTCGTCGTTGTCGTCGTCGTCGTCGTCGTCGTCGTCGTCGGGCTGGGTTATTGCGCGGGCGCGCGGTTCAACGATTTCGACGTCTGTATACGCGCCGGCGGCGGTGAACCGCCGAGAGTTGGGTTAGTGGGTCACTACTCTCACTCCTCTCGGGAACGCTCGGAAGGGAAGCGAAACCGTAACGAGAGCCGTCGCCGACAGAGTTTCGACTTGCGGCAGGTGCATCGAACGCTTACGTATATGTATATATACTCATACTCACACTCACAAACACACACACACACACATACATACGTGTACGTTTACGTTCACTTATATACTCGTACGTTTGTGTGCAACGCACTCTCGCAGGTTCAACGATCCGTTGGACGTTGCTTTTTCTCTTTCGTTAAGTCCTGGCTGACGTTCGGTCGCGCGCGCGCATTACGGATTTACGATGTACGATGAATGTTTTGTTCTTTATCGATTGGTTAATTATACCGCCGACGCTTACTTTCTTTCGTCGCGTTTATTCGTTGTTTTGTTGTTAAATACGAGACACATTGCTTACGCGAGTCGATGATTATGCGTTTTGTAATATTATTTCGTTTACCGTCATTGAAACGTTGACGTTTGTAATTTTTCAATATTTATGAATGGAGTGCCTTCTAGATTTTTAAATAAATTCGATATTTATATTTGTCCTACTTTAACTTTTTGAATAGATAAACAATGTATTTGTATTTAGAAGATGCTATAATGTTGCATACATTGATAAATCATGAATAAAAAGATTTAATTTTAACGCTTGAAATGCAGCGCGTGAATCATCGACATTATTTACAGTCCCTGTTTTCATTACATAATTTCGAAAAAAATGTTCGTCGACGGTTGCACCATAATACAAAAAGTCAATCGAATTTCTCGAACGTAAATTAATCTCACCTCAAATTTACTCGCTTTATCGCAACCTATATATCATTTAAATTCAAAACAAATTAAGAACGTAACAATTATGCAAAGGAAAAAGATCCCTAATCTACGAGTGACGCGGAAAAAAAACTTGTAGTCGTTTACTTACCGAGATATACGTTTATACGTATATAACGACATCATTAAGTAACTTTTACACGTCGGTGTTCGCGGGAGACTCGATCACGAGGAACCCCGCGCAAGTGGAGCCAATTTTTACGTCGATCTTAATCATTAGCGGAAAAAGTGGCAGCGACAGCGCGAGAGCGCGGAACACTTAAGTAGGTCATCGTCGTCTTAGATTCTTCTCTCGGAACGCGCGCGCGCGCACGTGGCGCGAAACAAGATTTCCTTCGGCGATTTCTTGGCTCAAACTTTTGCTATGCCCGTCCCCCTTCTCTCTCTCTCTCTCTCTCTCTCTCTCTCTCTCTCTCTCTCTCTCTCTCTCTCTCTCTCTTTCTTCGTCTTTCTTTCAAGTTCTCGTGTCGATTTCACTGGCGCGAGCCGAAAAGTTGTCGAGCTCGTTGGCTTCAAAGAAATTATCGACGGCCGCCGCGTTGACAGCGTCTCTGAGCGAATGATATAGCTGAAATGGTGATTCAAGAATTGGAATTTTTACCCGTTAAAGTTTGCTAAATCTGACAAATCGATTTTTCGGTTAGCGCCAAAAATTTTTATTTTATTTTTCCAATTGAAAATATTACAATAGCTTTCGCTAGAAATTTGTTATCTTTTATTGTTTACCAAAGTTCTTAACATTATACCATGTGTATTTTTTTTTTTTTTTTTTTTTTTTTTTTTTTTTTTTTTTTTTTTTTTCAGAGTATTAAAATTAAACAAAAATTTTTTATTATTTAGTATAACAGTTACTCGTGAGTTCTTAAACATTCGAATGAATTACTAATGGGATTTTTATTACAAAACACATTAGTTTTGCCTCGTTAAATATTTGTATGATTTAGGTAAATCTCTTCAAGATTTTAAATGTAAAATAAATCTTCTAAAATAATGTATATGCGCACATTTTTCAAAAATCAATCGAGAGTAGAATTAGGACAATGTTCAAAAGTAAAAATCAATTAAAACTCATAAAAACGACAAGCAAAGAATATAAATCTGATTTTGATCAAGGCACGCAACGTTAAGTAGAGAAAAAAAAAAAATGACGCTTGTTCCACATAAGTATTCCGCGTAAGCCAAAACATATACAGACGCGTGCGCACGGCGCACACTCACAAATTAAATGACAATCTTTCTTAATTTTCAAGCAGTCGAAAGCATTCTCTCTCTCTCTCTCTCTCTCTCTCTCTCTCTCTCTCCTTAATTGAAAAAATCGATTATGGGATTTATTTCGGCCAATTGAGCCGTGGCGCGGGGCCAATAGTCGCCGAAGACAAGACGCACGCGAAAGGGATTCTGATTTAAAAGCGCGTGTCCGAACTTCAACCGAAAACGACCTCAATTCTTTCTTTCTTTCGCTCACCTCGTCATCGTGCGATTTTGCGTCACGCAGTATACGTATATATAAAGTTTAGCCCCACTGTATTGTAATGTAGAGAGTGGGAGATAGAGAGAGAAAGAGAGAGAGAGAGAGAGAGAAAGAGAGAAAGCAAATCATCAAATAGTTTTTATGGCGAATTGCGCAGCGGCAGGGAGAGTTTGCGATTTGCATTTTGCTCGCGTTTCTCTTGCTCCTTTTTAGTGGCTGGACCCGGAGTTTAAAAGTCATTGTTTGCCAGCGCATGATTGATACGTGGCTCGATAAGTAAATCATACATCTCTCTTGAAACTATTTACTTTGGTCCGTCGAGCCACTTGGAAGGATTAATATTATTTTTGTACAGTCGGTCGTTCAGATTTTTTTTTATTCGACAGCAGATTGCAAACAACATTTAAAAAAAAAATTAGTTTTTAAATTTTACTGTGATATTTTCAAAAAATTTATTTATAAATTAATATAAAATCGATTACCTATTAAAAAAAATTATTATCCATGTACATAAAATAATTCAAGGTTCATTTTTACGAGCACTTTAATATTAACTTCATAAAATTTATAAAATTATTTAAAATAATGTACTTTTAAAAGTATCTCAAAAGTGCTTCGTAAGTTTATTCGAATTACGAAGCACAGTGACGAAAAAAAAAAAAAAAAAAAAAAAAATATAGACACAATCGCGCACGGGCTAGATTTGAAGGTCAAAGAATACCGTTTTCGGGATCTACGAGATTGGAATACGAAAACGTTGTGTCGCTGAGTTCTCTACGACGTAAAAGTCAAAAGGAATAAATTTTCGAACGATTTGGTTTCTCGTACATAGCCGTAGAATATAATACGTAAATTCCAAGTCGTCGCGAAAATACAAGTAATTCAAATTTTTTTTTTTTTTTTTTCTTTTTTTTGCCCGTTTTTGTCGCATTGCAGAGTTGACATATTAATTGTCGTTAACGATGCTCGCGTAATCAAGATACCTTTAACGTAAAGTTTTATTTTTAACTTTGAATTGTTCGTTACGCGTCGAGTGAAATGAATTTTGAGTGGCTTATTATTTAATTTCATCAAAAAAAAAAAAAAAAAAAAAAAAAAAAGAGATTTTCGACAAAATATATACGACTTTGTATTCTTTAATTTTGTATTTCGTTTATTTTTAGTCGTCCAGTGTCGATTATTATTTTCATTCATCGTGCATTATTAATTTTCTAGATACACGTATTTCAAAATCAATATCGTTTTTCGTAAAGATTCAAAGGCTTAAAATAACGTTCACAAATTATTCATTTAACCTAAAATTTTTTTCACAACGTGAATAAACATACCCTTGTACATTTTATCTTATGATTTAAATCAAGTCGATGTGTTCAATAGCGCGTAATTCCAAAATACATATTCGAAACAACAATTTATGCCAGTCATCTTTCAAAATAATAACCGAGCAGTGGAGTAAAAACCATGGATCTCTCCTCGTTTCTCTCGAGTTTCTACCTTCGTAAATACATACTCAAATAGGCATTTCGAAAACTAAGAACTGAAAAGACTACAAGGCTGTCGATTATTGAAAGATAGCAGAACGAGCTATATAGAGATATATAGATAAGAAAAAAAAAGAGAGAGAGAGAGAGAGAGAGGAAAACACAGTGGTCTCGAATCAAAGTAAAATTAAGGCGTAACGCGAACTGGAGCGTCAAGCGAGCCTCTCTCTCTCTCTCTCTCTCTCTCTCTCAATTTTTCATTCGAGGCTCGCTCGATTTTCTTCAAGAGTCAGAAGAAGCAAAAGAGGAGGAAGAATGAGAGAGAGAGAGAGCCGAGTTTCCCCTCGGTACACGCACGGGTGATCGTAGCTCGCGGGCAAGGCCAGGGCTCCTCGTTTTCTTGCGCAACGAGCGCGGCGAGCTCGTTTCTTCGTTCCGCGGTGAGCGCGCGAGTACATATCCCACAGCTCCACTTATGGAGATGCGCTATCCGAGAAGCGCATTGTTTCATAGACGACGCGACACGTGGAAAGTAACAGACGGAGAGACGAGGCAGAAACGAGATATCTCTCTCTCTCTCTCTCTCTCTCTCTCTCGAACGAGAGACACGAGAGACACGAGAGACACGATATAAAAGAGGAGGAGGGAAACTCGTCTGCGACGACTTTGCCGCGTATGTAGCTTTACTTTTGGGATCTTTGTGCGTTTTGTCCTCGTCGACGTGTATGGACTTTGTATAAGAGATATGTGTGCGCGCGCAAAGCGAGCGGATCGAGAGAGAGAGAGAGAGAGAGAGAGAGAGAGAAAGAGAGAGAGAGAGACAGTGCATGTAGCTCGCTTCGTTAAAATAAATTGTATAAACTGCTCGTTGTCCGGCTCTCGTTTCTCGAATATTTATATGTACGCGAGGCTCCGACCAAATCTGTAGAGAAAGAAAGCTAGCTATTATCATGGAAGAGCGATCTGTATGCAACCTTCTCTCGTTTTACTTGGCGCAAACTACGTGAAGGGGAAATATAATTTTTATTTCTCTCTGTCTCTCTATATCTTTTTTTTTTGCCTTTAAAAAAAAAAAGTAAATAATTCTGTAGATAAAATACTTTAAAATTGTAAAATACACGTTAAATTTTAAAAATTATTTTTATAAATGTATTTTATTTGTCTGATAAATTTTATTTAACATTTTTTATACACTTTTAAATAATGTTAATAAAATTTTATATGATAAAATATTACAGTGATATATATAAACAATTAATATAGATTTTGTATGACATCTTTTCAAATATATAATAACTACTGTATGCTCACATAAACATTTTCGCTTTCACTTTTTACAACGATTCTTATAAAAACAAAATTCATACTTATATCGTATAAATTTATATATTATTTAAACATTGAAATAAATAAAATAATATCGCATAGTTTTATGACAGGAATAACGCGTGTAAAAGAAAAAAAAAAAAAACAAACAAATTACAGTCATTATGTGTTTACGGTGTTTAAGCTCTTTTGCGAGTTAACCATTTTTCGCGTTTGTACATAAACACACACACACACACATTATGCACATGCATATGCACATATTCATGTATTTTGCACGTGCATCCCGAGTGTCAAAAAATACGAGAAAATGAGCGATTTAACATTCCGGTGTACTTGTAAGGACGCTTTGTTCCTTTTCGACATTCACGCATAAAAAATTGGAACTATCAATTTTTAAGGTGCGTTATGCTCAAACCGAGAGCGTTAGCCACGTATGCAAAATCCTTTTGAACGTCGAACGATCCTTAACTTTCCAACGCGTTTCTTTCCTTTCTTTTTTTTTATTTTTTTATTTTTTTCTTTTTTCATTAAGTAATTGGCATATTAAACGTCAATTTAAACGCGCAAAAGTTATTAAAACTCTCTCGCTGGTACGCAAAAGATGTTATACATTACCGCGTTTTAAATGATGGTTTAGAAGGATGATAACCTCTCGAGCCACATGCCAATGGTGATTTTACTCGGAAAAACTATAACGATTGACCAAGCGTTCAATTTGCAATAGTCGTTAATCTCGCTTAAAATGAATACTTACGGTTATGTGTACAAAGGACGCGTCATCAAAAATCAGCGTTGGCGAATTCTCGTTCACTTTGTGCGTCATCCGGCGCTTATAGAAAATTCCGTAAGCTAGCTCTCTTCTCAATAGCGCATAATGAAATTAAAACGAGGATCGTTGCAGGAGCGCACGATTATCGTAAAAATAAACTTTCTAACAATTGGCTTGAAAATATCCCGATTTAAAAAAAGCTTAAACAATTATTAAAACGCAAAGTTTCTATTTCTATCGTATTGTCGGCGTTATTTCAAACGGCGATTTCTCTTCAATTACTACACGTTAAAAATCTTTCGATGTACTTTTGAATACTTATCCGCTTTAATAGTTTGTCGTTATATATTTTATGTAAATCAGTTTTGCAAGTGCAAAATAATGTACTACGATAAATTTTATTGCAACAAAGTAGCGACACGCTGTGAAAAGTATCTTTATATTCTCGCGCTTCTTATTACAATTATCTACACCGATCTTTTCAAGCTGATTTCTTTATTACCCTATAAATAAAACTTCAGTCTGCGCTATTATTATTTTAATCTTAAATCGCATAATATTTATGATCTCATGTTTCTTTGACTATTTTATTTTTTTGAAAAAAAAAAAATCGTTACGAAAACGATATTAAAACCTCTAGT
Organism: Chalcis sispes; assembly: GCA_949987625.1. Lineage (NCBI taxonomy): Eukaryota > Metazoa > Arthropoda > Insecta > Hymenoptera > Chalcididae > Chalcis > Chalcis sispes. The sequence goes on from OX465096.1 coordinate 26,070,661, forward strand.
GCAATTCGTAAACATATACAACCAACTTTCAACAGTTTTCGCAACGAAAATTATAAATTAAAATAATCACGTAATAGATTTAAGCAATGCAAGTCGACATTTTTAATGAAAAATATTCAACTTGAATTATGTGTATGAAAAATTTAGTATACTTGAGTTTAATTTCAACAAAACAAGAGAAAATTAATTAAATTCAAAGTTAAATAAGGTTCCTTTTTGGCTTTTTATTTATCTTTTTTCATTTTTATCAGGACACAATTATTATATGGTTTATTTTAAGTCATTGAAAATTTACACGTTCTTTTATCTCCGGTAGCGTTGTATTTGTAACAATAATATATTACATATCTCGAGCTATCTTATTTTACATCAAACGAAATTGATACTATAGCAATAGCGAACTTTATTTAAAATATTGAACTAAAATTTAAATCGATAGAAAAAAAAAAAAAAAAAAATCATCATGAAAATATTTTACTTATAATTTTAATATTACAATATTACCCGTACATCCGTTCCGAAAAACGGAAAGTAAATCTCGTGCTTAGCATCATTAACGTGGCGTTTCCACGAATCCCTCTGCATACACGCATGCCTACCCACACACGAACGCATACGTTAAATACGCCGCGGCGGCGGCGGCATATTACCATATACGAGCTCTCATAGAGGAGAGCGCGAGTCCCTTCTCTCTCTCTCTCTCTCTCTCTCTCTCTCTCCTCTCTGTTCGTAAATCACGCGCGCGACGACGAGCGAATAACTCGAGCTGAAACTCTGACTCGTCGAGTGCACGCGGATAAAGAAACTACTCCGAGACGATATATAAACTTACGCGTCCGCAACGTTTAATCTCGCGAACGAAATCCCTCTCGCCTTTTTCTTCCGCGTGCATGTGTGTGCGAATTAAAAAGAAACAAACAAAAAAAAAAAAAAAAAAAAAAAGAGAAAAAAGAGAAAAAATTAAAGAAAGCGCACGCCGAAATGATCCGCGTCGCCTTTGGCGCAAGAATGCGTCGTCCCGTCCTTCTCCTCCGCATCTGCGTGTGGTCGAAAGAGAGAGAGAGAGAGAGAGAGAGAGAGAGAGAGATCGGGAGAGCGAAAATCAAAAGACAGTGGGGCGCTTTATTACGCCGCGTGGCAATATCGCTCGAGGCTTCTTGTACGGGGAATTATTACAAGTGCGTACGTTGTGCACATACGCGCGTACAAACGCGCTCGTTAGTTGTGCGTGTTTCGAGCGAGAGTGACAAGCGCTCGTAAAATTCATCATCCCTGTACTGTCTATATCGATTCATGTAATATATATATATATATATTTTTTTTTTTTTTATCTTTTCCTCTTCTTATTTTCTCCTTTCGCTTTTTTGCTCTTAACATTTGTTTTTAACGATAACGAAGAAGACGTTTTAAAATCGACGAGAGACGGCTTTCTTCTCGGCATTTTAACGCTCAGGTTTCATTTAAGATTTGTTGGCTTTTCTCGAGAAGTTTAAGAGTTAATTTTACCTCATTTGAATTTTAATCGAACTTTATTCCGCCGTCGATGATAAATTTATAAATTTCAGCTTGGGAATGTTTGTTCTCCGACGGGTAGAAACGAACCCTTCGAGTGTACAAATTTAAATTAACGTTTATTTTTCGGATTAATCCCATTGTTTGTTTTTCTACCCTCGAAACAAAACTCCTTCGGACATTTAAAAGGGTCACGTACGCGAGCGCTTGACAAAAACTCGATCCACTCGTTTTTGGGTTTTAACCTACTTTGCATCGAAGAAACGCGTTTCGACCAGTTGGGTCGAAAGAACCGCAAACTAGCGTTAAACTGAAAAATCTGACCTTTCTCAAATTTCTCAAATGCCTAATGATATTTCTTTTTGGAGAGGATAATCGGTTGTAGGGCAGTAACCTGTTAGATATATTTAGTTTTGTTTGGTTGTTTTTTTTAACGCCTTCTAATGGAGCGTAAGGTTTATTCGGCTAGAAATAATCGGACTGGGATTTAAATTTTTCTTATACACAGAAATGTGTTGAATTTTTTTTATATATAAAAACTATATGTATTAATTACTAATTTTTTTTATATATAGAAACTATATGTATTAATAACTATATGTATTAATGAAACTATATTTCTTGAAAAAATAAAATAAAGGAAAAAAAAATCGCATAAATTATCGATAAATATATTTTATCTTAAACGACAAAAGTATTTTTACTATTGTAAAAAACAATTTTGACCATTATAAAAATATATTAACGGTATATCTTTACTATTTAAATTTAGCAAGCAAAATCAAAAACATCAGAATAAATTAATATGATTATATTGAAAAGTGATGTAGAACGTAAAAAATGTAGATACAACAAACATTTTCTAACGAGTCAATCTATAGCAAATTCTCAGTGTAAACACGCGTTCACTTATAATACACGATGCAACAGCTTCAAGCAGAAAGCATATTCATGGCCATTTCGTACTTGACTTTTTTTTTTACATAATACACGACACGAATACCGTTAAATGCAAATTTGTCCGATCACTTTTAAAAGGAAGACTCGATCGCACGATTTGTTACTATATAAGACGTTTCTCTCTTCCTCGACGATATAAAAATAAATGAGAGATAGAGAGAGAGAGAGAGGGGGGGAGGGGGAGGGAGATAGAGAGCTAAAGAGATGAAATTATTATGCAAAACAATATGAATTTCTGCATCTCTTGAGACTCGCGCTCGATTTCACTGGATAATGAGAGCGCGAGAGATCGTCGTTGTATCGAGCGGAAATCTGCCTGGTTGCAACGTCGCCGAGCGTAAACAGAGACTTCAATGCCGCCGCCGCTGCCGTCGTGCCTCTTTTCTTGCGCAACGGAAAAAGAACTATACGCCCCGAGAGCGAACGAATGAGAAAGACAGAAAGAGCGAGAGAGAGAGAGAGAGATAGAGAGACTCGCCCGATGTTCAGCTCGCCAAGCGGAAAGTCCTCGAGCATAGCTGCAGAGGAGGAGTCGCGCGCGTGTATAAGATTATATATATATATACATATATACACGTATGTACCAATATATCTACGTGAAGATATATCACGCGCACGGCAAACGTGGCTCGCGCAGATTGTCGAATCCGATTGCGCGTGCATACGTGTTCGCTCTCCCCCGTCATTGCTAAATTATCGGTTCTGATGCGCTTCCAGCAACCGTCCACCTTTCTCTCATTCTTTCCCCCCTCCCTCCCCCCCACCTAAACCTTTCTTCTTTTCTCTCTTTTTTCTGCGCTGCTCTTTCTGCTTTTTAAGAATACCGATGAATCTTTACTTTTTCTCGTTTTTGCCTTTTTAAATCCGACGTGCAATTTTTACGTCGAGGTATCTCTTGCGTAATAATGCTTCGGTTAATTTTTTAATATTGGCTGCTACAATCACTTGATGCATCCGCGTTCGATAAAATTGATGGAAAGTATCTTAACTGAAATATTTTCAAAGTATAATTTTGGTCGATGAATAAATTGTAAAAATAAATATTCAACAATTTTTTTTTTTTTTTTTTTTCTCTTTTCAATATCGTACAAATAAACTTTCCATATGGGTCATAGACGTGTTATATTTTCGAGACTAAAATTATGAAACATTTTCTCATGTTATTAAAAAACTAGCGATGTAAATAACATAAATTTTGAAACAACAATTATGCATTGTATAATAAGATTCATCGCGATAGGAAAATTTTTTTTTTTAAACGTTTGCATTATTCATAAATTTATATAACTATATCTACAACAATTTTGAATTTTATTTAAATATTTTAAAATTTATCGAATTCATAAAAGAAAAAAAAAAGTAAAATATAACATAATCAGTATAATCAAATGTATAAAATTGTTGTATTATTTCAATACATTTCTCATCGTTCGTTGTATTTAATTAAATCAAAACATTACGTAAAAAAATCAAAGCAACCGTTCGTGCCAAAGAATTCGAAAATTCGATTTGCAACACGACAAAAACTAGAACGAAACCGTAGGGAAAAAAAGAAAATAAATAAAATAAAAGAAGAAAAAAGAATAAAGATCAAATTCAAGAGTACAGTGTAAAATGACAATAGACGAGAAGTAAGGAGAGCGGTCGGGCGCTAAGAATAGCCTTCGCTTACGGCGTGTCCTCGGCGTGCGAAGCCGCCGCGGCTCGTTAAACTTCGCGATCAAGTTCAAATATCCGCGCGAGCGCGACCTAGAAAGCACGAGCGGCACGCGCTGCTAACGCTCGCTTATATACTCCTCTGGCACACGAACCTTTCCTGCATATTATGTACTGCTCGTATAAGTTTATACGTACACGCGGTACACACACACACACACACATATTTATATGTATATATGTATACATATATAATCGTCAAAGACGGAGGGAAACGGCACGCTAATCGACCAAGCGCTCTGCGGCCACTGAGCTTTCGCTTACGTCACAACCGCTTACAAACTCTCAACTCGCAGCGACGTTATAATGCCGCCGAGTGAAAACACGACGTTGAGATTGCGCGGAATTCACCGTTCAAAGTATTATGTATTCAACGTAGCAAAAATTTGAAAAATATTTTTTCTTATTTTTTTTTTTACTTTTTTTTTTTTTTTTTTTTTCAATATTTCTATTCATTACCAACAAAAGATTGACGCATAAAAAGAAATGTGAAAAAAAGTAAAAAAAGAAAAAGAAAATTTCCAGAGCGCCTCGATAACGTCATCGGTTTTATACATTTTTTCTCGTAATTACGATCTATAGTACAATTTTAGTACGTCGCATAGCGTAAACGCAATAAATATAGTGTTAAATTATGAAAGAGAAGTATCGATTCTACTATAAAAGCACACCGGCAAAGGTATATCGACGTCAATGTGTACAATAACGTCAATGCATATACACAACAATAAACGTTCTATGTTTGGCGTTAAGAGAATAACTTTCAATATTGACAAAGCGTTTATTTTTTCTAAATTTTTCATCTATTTTCAAAGTCGTGCGTGAAGCTTTGAATGAAAAAAAAAAAAAAGGATATAATTATAAATTTATATAAATAATCCTTTTTAAATTTGTTTTACGTAAAAAATAAAAATAAAATATAAAACGCCGAGAGAAATTTCTATCACGCGCATCGATGCATCATTCCTCGGTTCCTTAATCTTCGTGAACTTTGAGAGCTCGCTCTTGCGAGCTTCTTTCACTTTCGACGCGCAAAGCGGCGCGAGTGTATAGAACCCTGAGTTAAACGAAAAATAAAAAAAGCAACCGAGAGCTCGACTTATGGGATACCTTCGCATCGTGAGGGTATAATAAATAAAATAAAAATCGAAAAACAAAAAAGAGAGAAGACGAAAGTCGCGCAAAAATCGCAGATAAAGAGAGAAAAGCAAACTAAGCGTCTAAAAAAGGCTATATAGAGAGAGAGAGAGAGAGCAAGAGAGAAAGAGCGAGCGAAACGACTCATCGACGTGGCCGCAGCGGCTTCGTTGAAAAATCGACACTTCGCGGCGTTCTCGCGCTTTTAGAGCGGCGGTGGCGAAGCTCGGACGAAGGATAGAACGCGCAGGCGCGCGGAACCGCACTATATATAGCCAAGCGGGCAGAACTATATATTCCCCGTCAACGTCGTTGGTGATGCCGCTCTAGGTGTACGCGCGCGTGTATACACACGCGTACACAGACACCGGTCGCGACTCGTTCTCCAGAGTCAAGGACGCTCGGTGCTCTTGGCTCGAGTAGTTGCCGTTCTCTCTCTCTCTCTCTCTCTCTCTTTCTCTTTCTTTCTTGCTCTTGCGATCACGCGCGCTATAGTTAGTTAGCTACATACCACGGCCATCACGGAAACCTGCCCTCCTCCTCATCCTCCTTCTCCTCCTTCTCCTCCTCCTCCTTCTCCTCCTCCTCCTCCTCCTCCTCCTCCTCCTCCTCCTCCTTCTGCGCTCTCGAGAGAAGAAGCGAGCGAGAGGGAGAGAGAGAGAAAAAAGGAGGATTATATCCTACATACCCACCTACCTACCTAGCAGCGCTACTCTATACCTCCTGTTCTCTCTCTTTCTCTCTCTCTTTTTTCTGAGTTCCTCGCGCTCACGTACGCGAAGCGAGTATAGGAGCCGGTTTTTCACTCGGAGACCGCTCTCTCGCGAGATCGGAGAGAGATTCGACGAGCTCGAGGCGAGCGTGAGTACTTACTCGCTCTCGCCCCGATCCCTTCGTACTTTTCTCTCTCTCTCTCTCTCTCTCTCGGCTCTTCACAGCGACGACTACGACGACGATGGTGCTCCGCCACCGCGGCTTCGGCGAAAAGAAGATTCCGCGCACGTCGACGAACTGTACGCGTACATACATATCACGTGTGTTTGTATACTACGTATAAGAGGGGCTTTGAAACGCTGAGATACTGACCGCACAAACTCGCGCGCTGCCGCGATCGCTGTAAAGAGGATACGAGAGAAGCAAAGAGAGAGAGAGAGATAGATATAGAGAAACGAGGAGGTTAACGCGGAGGAAAAGTCTTGCGAGACCCGGTCACCTTCTTACGTAATGTCGCGTGCATTTTTCACCTGGTCGTTTACTCTCTATCTACTACGATGCACGTGATACCTTCCTTTTCAACTTCCATCTTGATCGTTTTTTTTTTTTTTATTTTTTTTTATTCCGTCCAGACATTATTTCGTTATGAATATTGCCGCGCGATACTTGAGACGAATTGAGCGAATGGTGGAATTGATGAGATTTTTCTTTAGCATAAACTTTTTACCGTTCTTATTGATCGATTTATATTATTTTATAATTATTTAAAATTACAATAATTTTAAACTTTAAAAAGCGAATTTTTCTATTATTATTTTTATTAAATATTTAAAAAAAACCAAAAATCTTATAGAATCGGCCTAAAACTCTTACCTTACTCGAATAACTTTTTCATTCGTATATTGAAATAAAAAAAAATTTTGGTGTGTTAAAAACGCGTGCGCTGTTTTCATGCAACGAAGTAAGCGAGAACTTGAGTAATACTTACGACAAGTTTTTTCAACGAATGTGCGGTATATTTCGTTTTTCTTACAAAGAGATATCGTTTATTTTTGTTTTCTTTGGTCGTTAAGTAATTATCGAGGATTCGAATAGTCACTATATAGTTTATCTCGATATTGTAGTATTGTTGTACAGTCATGTATTTTATAAATTCTATTTATTGAAAAACTTTGTAGTTCTAATATTAGTAACATTCGCAATGTGATAAGATTTTTTGTTTTCTTTCAATAAATCGTTTCGGAAAATTTATATAATTTATAAATTCTTTTTTTGATAATCGATAATTATTACATGATAATTGAATAATTTTTTTTCACTAATAATACTTATTACTTATAAAACCTTAATAATCTTCAAAACCATTTTATCAAGAATACAATGAGACTAAAAAATTAAGTTCAATGCGCGCACATATATGACATTGAACCATTGACTTCTGAATAAATGATTTACTGCAAAAACGTGTGCGATATGATTGAAATGAAAAAAGCAGCCCGCTAGTTTAACGAGATCAAAGATAAATCGAGGAATGAAAAAGGAAAAAAAGGAACGAATGCAATAAATAATGACGGAGCGCGAACGCGCGCGCTAACCTTACCGCGATGGAATATATATATATATATATATATATACAATAATGAAGCTCTCGATCACTCATCAAGTGGCGAGCAAGGCGTCAAATCTGTCATCTTCGATGTTTGCTCGTTTGTTCGTGGGTGCGACCGCTGGAAAATTAGCGTTCGACCTTGACACATACACGTTGACATACGTGTACGTATGCTTATGCTTTATCGTCGTCGTCGTCGTCTTCGTCGTCGTCGTCGTATCGAAGGTTCGCCAATTATTATTCTTGGCGATCGGAACAATGCGCAATTGGTGGTGAGACCATCTTTCTCTTTTAATGCGTCTTGTGCAATCGATGCATCGAGTGTTGCGCTGCGATTGCCGACTTATTTTTTCTTTTTTAGATGGTTATTCAAATTTCGCATCGTTTGTCGAAAGAATATTTTCTTTATAGTTCGTTAAAGATTATTTCCTTTTCCTTAGACGTCGTCCAAAGCAATATACTTTATTTAACAATGGATAACGGTAAAAAATGTTAACAGAATATTTAAATATTAAAGAAAAAATTTATCGATAATAAAATAGCTCTTTAAATAAAAACAATATGAACTTTGTAACATTTATATTAAGAAAAAAACAACGCTTATGAAACACAAATCCTCCTTCTTATCGAATAATACAGACGAAAAGTAAAAAAAAAAAATAAAAAAAAAGACACGTTCACATCCAAGTTTTCCTGTAAGCTCGACTAACAGTAAAAAGACAGCTCATTCCGCGTCCAAGCGTGCGGGTACTTACGTAAAAAAAAAAAAATCGAAAAAGAATTACCCGTTTTATTCGCGCCGAGTCAATAAAAAAAAAAAAAAAAAAATACATATATATATATTCAGGTTAGAAAAGACATCGCGCTGGAGTGTCGACAACGTGTTCGGCATCGGCGATCCGCTATACATAGTATTTAGCGCTTGCGCAATCGAAAAACAAAAAAAGTTAAAAAAAAGAAATAAGAAAGAAAAAAAGAATGTATGGCAACGATACGAGCCAAGAACGAAGAGAGAGAGAGAGAAAAAATAAGCTCGCGTATTTTCACCGAGGAGAGGTTTTACTTGTTGTAACGAACTCGCCGCTACGGTTTGCGCAAGTATAATGTCAATCAAGTTAGCCCCGCCATTTTGTCTTAAAAAAAGAAAAAAAAAACTGTGCTGCATGCTGCTCAACTTGTGCTATAATGTGCCGTAAATAAAAAAATTAATTTCAAAAATTTTGATTTTTACAGCCGAAATTAATTTTTCGATAAAAGTTAGCTCCGCCATTTTGTTTTGAATGGAATCAAAGAGTTTTTTCATCGTTTTTCGAAAATAAAAAGTTAGTCCCGATCATTTTGTTTTGTCACCCAATAAAAGAGCTGTACTGCTAAGTTTAAAACACAAGATGGTATCACACATACGTACGCATGTATATATACGCTGTGTATACATGCTATATGAGTAACGAAGATGCAACGAAAACATAATAATATTCTTTAGTGTAGCCAACACGTTTGAAATAGGTAAAGGTTGGCGAATGCGTTGACTAAGAACAATAATTTTTTCCCTTTAATAATGAAAATTAATAATTTTTATTAACGGCACATTATAGCACAAGTTGAGCGCAATGCAGAACTACTTGTTTTTTTTTTTTTTTTTTTTTTTTAAAGACAAAATGACGGTGTCAAATTGATGGACTTGCAAGTATAACGCCGCGCGCCATCGATGTCGTCGAAATAGGAAGGATGTTATGGGAGGAGAGCGCGAGCTCGTTAATGCCTCTATGATTTTATAAGAAACGAGAATCCCATCGGGATTTTTCTTTTTCTATTTATGTATCTGGAACGTTTAATATTTACTTTTGTTTCACCTATTTTTGCTTGTTACTGCGTAAAAGATAAACAAGGTTAATCGAGCATCTTCTGTTGTATTTTTTATTTTCCTTTTTTTTTTTTTTTTTTAAAGAAAATACTTTTTGTGTTTCGAATAAAATTACATTGAAAATAATTTTTATATATATATATATATACAAAATGTAATTTTTTATTTTTGATAATGAAAAATAAATGTTTTTTACTTTAATTTGAAAGTAGTTACCTGCATTAAATGATTTTGACTAAAAAATGGTCGTAGATTTAAAAATAATACGATATAAAAAATGTATTTTTTTTTTTTCTTTTTTTTTTTAACTAAAAAAAAAACTTGTAAAAAATTTATTTATTTTATATTAGTTTTCTTACTTGAATAATAAATAACAAAAATAAGAAACGAAAATTAAAAATGTTATTGTATATTAATGTAAAAAAGAAAACAGTAAAATAAAAAGATTTGATAATAACGAAAGTTATTTGTCGTAATTGCAGGAAGGGACGACCTGTCGCCGCCGAGCTCGCTGAACGGCTACAGCGCGGACAGTTGCAACGCGAAGAAGAAGAAAGGTCCGACGCCCCGTCAGCAGGAGGAGCTATGCCTCGTGTGCGGGGATCGAGCCTCCGGCTACCACTACAACGCCCTCACGTGCGAGGGCTGCAAGGGCTTCTTCCGACGTAGCATAACGAAGAACGCCGTTTATCAATGCAAATACGGCAACAACTGCGAAATCGACATGTACATGAGGCGCAAGTGCCAGGAGTGCAGGTTAAAAAAGTGCCTCCACGTCGGCATGCGGCCCGAGTGCGTCGTGCCCGAGTTTCAGTGCGCCGTCAAGCGTAAGGAGAAAAAGGCCCAAAAGGTACATTCATTTATTTGTTTTTTAAACTATATAACTTTATCTTTACCGTACCTATCGTATATGTCGGAAAAAATTTTTTTGTATATAAAATATTGAGTGATAATAATAGGTCATTCCTTTTAATAAAAAATTAAAAATTCTTGATTAATATTTTGTTTAAAATTTTATTTACACAATAAAGCATCGTTAATTAGTAATGTAGATAAAAAAAAAAATTAACTTTTTCTAAGCTCTTTTAAGAAGAGCAATTCGTCGATGGTTAAATTATTAGTTTAACCAATAATTTATCAATTAAATTAACAGCAACCGAAATAATGTATAAAATAAAGTAAATTCAAAAAACAAGAAATAACGTGAAAAATAGGTTAAACGACAATATACGATATATAAGGATAAGTCCTACTTATAATTAAAACGCATCAGGAAAAGGACAAGCCGAACAGTACGACAATGAACGGCTCACCCGGTGGTATGGGCACGGGCGAACAAATGGGCGTGAAAATGGAGCCCGTGGAGGCCGAGTCGTATTCGATATCCGGCAGCAGCAGCGTCGTATCCTCGATCGGCTCGCCCAACGGCATTAGCTACGTAAGCCTCGAGCAGGAGGAACTTATCAACACGCTCGTCTACTTTCAAAACAAGTACGAGCAACCCAACGAGGAGGACGTCAAAAGGATCACGGTATGTCCGTGTTAAGATCAAAGAAAATTTTCACATTTATTAGTATCATTTTTTTTTTTTTATTATTATTATTATTATTATTATTATTATTATTATCTAGATTATACTTTATATATATTTGCAGGTTTGACAACTATCGCTCGTAAATTAAAATAAAAATTTCGTTGCAAATAAAAAATAAAGAAAGAAAAGTAAAAATTTTTAAGATATAATAAATTGTTATTAATGTAAAAACGTTTACAGAATCAATCGACGGAGAACGAGGATCCGAGCGACGTGAGGTTCAGGCACATTACCGAAATAACGATACTGACCGTACTCCTGACAGTTGAATTCGCGAAGAGGTTACCGGGCTTCGACAAGCTCCGGCACGAGGACAAAATCGTCCTGTTGAAGGCCTGCTCGAGCGAAGTTATGATTCTGCGAATGGCCCGTAAATACGACTTTCAAACCGACAGCATTATCTTCGCCAACAATCAGCCGTACTCGCGCGACAGTTACACCCTCGCCGGTATCGGCAACATCATCGACGATCTTCTGCACTTTGGCCGGCTCATGTACTCGATGAAGGTCAATAATGCCGAGTATGCGTTGCTCACGGCGATCGTTATATTTTCAGGTGAGCTTTTTAATCGGTGTCATAAAATACACTTTTTTTCAAAAGTGTTGAACAGTTTTTTAATTTTTTTTTTTTTTTTTTTATATTTACTTGTTATTTTAACGTTAGGCTTAAAAATTTTTTAACTAAATTTTTATAGATAAAACATTAATATTAATATTAATATATATAAAATAAATTATATTATACACACAAACTTAATGTTTTAAAAACTTCAAATGTTACCTATTAATCATTAGTTTAAACTGTAATAAGAAATCCTTAGCAATTAGTGTATCGTGTGAATCGTTTTAGTATGAGTTCATAAATTTTTAAATAATTTAAAATCGATGCAAGTTTATGTATTTATAACTAGTAAAAAATCACGTTTGTAAAGTATGAAAATATTCTTTTAGTGAAATACACGTTGAAGATTTAAAAAAATTAAAAAATTTCTGAATAATAATTACCTATATAGTAAATTTATCATTTTAGTTAATAATTTTTTTGAAAAATACAAATAATTTATTTAAATTAATAATAAATTACTATATAGCTTTTACATTAAATCTTAATTTTTTCACAAATATATTGTGCGCATTTACATGCGAAGGTTATCGCGTAGCTTGATAGGCTTTTAAGTTTATTCCGGAAACTGTTTCCTGCATATATTTCAAAGCGATTACATGTTAATTATTTCATTAATTATGTCATAAAATTCAACAACCGAAACTACTTTGCATGATCATAAGCTTTATGACGCGTTCTTCTTAACCAATATTAATTAAACTTGTTTGCTTATAAAAAATTGAAAACTACTCGCTTGCTATATATTTTTAAAATAAAATAATAAATATAATTTCAGCTAGAAATTAATATTATATTCTTATGAAATTCGCAGAGAGGCCGAACGTTTCAGAGGGCTGGAAGGTCGAGAAGATCCAGGAGATCTACTTGAACGCCTTGAAGGCCTACGTGGACAGCAGGCGGAAGTCGAAAGCGAGCACGATGTTCGCGAAGCTGCTCTCCATTCTCACCGAGCTGCGTACCCTCGGTTACCAGAACAGCGAGACCTGCTTGAACCTCAAGCTCAAGAACAAGAAGCTGCCGCCGTTCCTCGCGGAAATCTGGGACGTGGCGTCCTAGTCGCCCAGCGCTCGAAAACGATTGCGGGATAAAGCCAACGAGCGTCGTCGGTCGGCCTCCTGTCTCCACATCGTCGGCATCGTCGTCGTCGTCGTCGTCGTCGTAGTCTACGTCGCCGTCGCCATCGTCGTCGCGCGTGACTTTTGTACTAGTGCACCACTATGCCACTGCCTCTCGATCGTCCTCGTCAATAGATATCGCCCAGCGACACGTGCGTCTGTCATTGACGAGACAACCGACGAAAAAAAAAAAAAAACAAAACAAAACAAAAAAAAAAAACAAACACTAACTGCTTAATACTATTACTACTTCTCTCTAATTACAACTCTTTTCGCGTCCTCTTCGGTACGCGTTGTCTGCGCCACGTCTTTAAACATTTTCCGTTTACCGTTGCGTTAAGACTCCCTCGTTCACTCACTCGCCCCCTTTACCCCTCTTTACACTTGACCGTTCTACTTGCTGCTTCGATCGTTTGACGTATCCAGAGGCAAGTTTGCTTGAATCTTTCCTTTTTCGCGACTCGAACTCGTCCGCGAGACACAAAACGAGACGCTTTGTCGCTCAATAAATGTATGGCAAGATTGGATAAGTGAGCGAATGCGCGTCGATACCGACAGTCAAAGGATAATTTATTGTGGAGAGAAAGAGATGAAATGCTTATTTGCTAAAGGACGTAATAGGCAGTGGCGAAGGCACCCAGGCTGTGATACGTAGAGACAGTACAGAGACTATATAAGGAGCTACCTACACTTATATATTATGAAAGAAAATTTTATATATATATATACATACATATATGTATGTATGTATAAATATATATATATATATATATATATATATATATATATATATATATATATATATATATATATATATATATATATATACACACATAAATCTATATTATACATATAAAGAAAAGATTATCCAGAAGGATAGCCCTGATATCGATACATAAATGTAATGTATAGGTGTAAGGCATACGTAGTATGGATATGAGTGAGAGAATGCGAATAAACAAATGACCGAGAGCGAAACAAGTCGTGTATGAATGAGAGCGAATAAGCGTGTCAGAAGCGCGTGCGAAGTTTTAGAGACTGCGAACACTTGGCACTGTTGAGCAGCTGCCTCGACGTAAGTCACGATAAATGAGCGCGATTATATGATATAATGCATAATGAATACGATAGAGTCTATATCACACATATGGCATAATAATATATTGCTAGCATGTACGTTGTTTATATGAGAAAAAGGAGAGCATTAGACAGGAAGAAAAGCTGTTTTCGAGAGAATGGCAATCGAGCAATTTAAGAGGAGCTAACACAAATCGTCGCGGAACAAATAGTAAAAGTTTGTTAGAGAGCGTTTGAGAGATGCATCTGCTGACCTGGGAATAAGAAGGAGGTAATAACGTAGGTTGTAGTCAGTCAGCTTAGAATAGGTGACCGAGTTCAAGTGCAAAGCCCTGTGCCTTCAGCAGCGGACATCGGCTCACCGACAAAACGAAAAAAAATATGAAATTTAACCGTCCGTTTTAATTTTGTAATAAAATCAACAAAAGCGTAAAATATTGTAAAAATCCGAGATGAAGTTCATAAGATAACGTTTATTATTAGGGAGTTGGGGGGGAAAGAGAAAGACGAAGGTAGCAAGCTAGAAAAACCAGTAGATGAGCAAGAGAGTCTGCAGTGTAATTGAAATATGGTAAATGAGTGTGAAAGGTCAGAAAGAATTTAATGAAAGAAAGGACGGTTTTTAATGCAATCCGTATTGAATGCTGTGGTGTGAGCAAAATTCGAATGTATGTGCTTTTGAGAATCGTATTATTAAATAAGAATGCAAGAGGACAAACTTGAATCGACGTAATATGCTAGCGTGTTTTAAAAAATAAAAACAATACAAACGGAATATTGTAAAAACAATTCAAGACGACAACGATAGAGCAGTTTAAACCGACGGTGTCGTGTATTCGGTAACAAAGCCCGGGAGATTTCGGGCGCGAAAAAGAATCGCGACGAAGCGAAGATCGTATATAACGCAAATGATATGAACATCCGACACATACCTCTTTAAAACGCTAATACACGCTAATACATACACACATAAACATTAACACTCGAATGCGCTTATCATGCACACGATTAAATTTTGAGAGAAAAAAAAAAAAAAAAAAAAGTAATTTGAACGTGCGCGCAAACTATGTAAGATTTTTGATGTTGTAATTCTGTAATTCTATGCTGTTAAACTGATCTTACGATTATATTCCATAGTAAATACGATTTCTTACAGTTTCAAATCAAGCATATAAGGCCGTAAATTGACTACGCGCTTGTATAATTTTTCGTGTTCCACGTACAATTTAGAGAAAGGCTAACATTATAACTTTAAAAGTCAATATTTCGGTTCATAATTGTCTAATTGAATTCTAAGACAACAGAAATGAAAAACATTTTTTTATTTGAGGGACTAGAAGCGCAATATTTTGAATGAAAGAAATCGTATATTTAACATAAGACTGCATGAACGTGTTTTTGATTGCAAAAAATGTAAGCGCTTGGGTTCTTAATTGTGGCAAGACCCTTTGGGCTAACGAGGAGAATCCTACTGGATGCCGGTATTGAAATTTTTATGCGTATATTGTCTTTACGTAGTGCAAGAAATTAAATTTTAAAATTAAGTCCGCGGAAACAATACGTGATTTCGTCAAGAAAAGTAACACACAAATTAGAAAATTAATATTAAAAAGAAAAAAAAAAAAAAAACAAGTTTTCACACACATACACATTAACATTAACAGTACCTTCAGACTTACGCGCAACGTGCGAAGGCAAAAATATATATACCGATACAAAGATACAAGTGACAAGACAAAACCGTTTCTTAAAAATGTTATAATGTTACGTGTTATGTTATACTATAACATATAAGTGCGGCATGTCATTTTACATAGGATTTTTGCTACCGTCGCCGTTTGGCGGTCGGGATTCTCTCGAGCGATAATGTTCGATACAAACTTAAAGATATATTAATATATTATATATTAAAATAGCGATACGCAAACGTAAAAAACAATATAGAAAAGATGTACTTTACCTGATGCAAAGCGATGCAAGTGCTCGAGGGATAGAGATTCAAAGAGAAAGTAAAAAAAAAAAAAAAAAAAAAAAAAAAAAAAAAAAAAAAAAATCATAGACAACAAAAAAATAGCCGTTTTCAAATATAGATAGATAACCTCCGAACGGCAGAGCAGCGGTGAACGAACCGTGCCCCGGCTTTTTTGAAGAAGTAACGTTTAAAGAACGAGTAAAATTGAAAAAATATGTAGTAAAAAAAAAGTAAACTAAACTACGTAACGCCACAAGGCAGACACTGCCACGCCGCGGAGAAAAAATAATAAAAATACACCGCGAATGTCACTGTTCAAAAATAGAGAGAAAGAATGAAAACTTTCCTTATAACGCATATTTTTTGCGACGTTCGTATGAGGGGAAAGTTAAAATAAATTATTTTAAATGTATATGGAAAGGGATAGAAAAATTCGTGGAATGCAAAATCAGTGTTTTGGAAAGAGAGAGAAAGAGAAAGAGAAAGAGAAAGAGAGAGAGAGAGAGAGAGAGAGAGAAAGTGAAAGAGAGAGATACCTGTTTGTGAACGGTCCGAAATGTGTGGAAGATGAAAAGCATGTGTCGCTTAAGCAGGAAAAAAAAAAAAAATTACGAAACAAAAATGACACCACCGTGTTAAAGAATTACATCACCACGACATGCTTCATTTTAACATTGCGTTCGCGTTGTCGAGCGAAGTGCTGCAGAACGTTGCGCTTGCACGAAATTAGCACTGCACGGCTGAGATGATTAATTATTATTATTGTAAATGAAATAATTCTTTTTAAAAACGAATTTGCTCGTTATCTAATGTATATTATCGATAATATATTTTCTATTATTCTTTAATTTTATTTTGGGAAATGTTTATTTCAATCTCATTTTCTTTTTACTAACAGTCAAAATATCCTCCGCTAACATTCACCTTAAAATTTAAATTCTGATTTTAAGAAAAAAAAAAAAAAAAAAAAAAAAAAAATTAAAATTATTTGTATAATCATACTGAAAAGATCTTGAAAATTTTTTAATTAATGTTTTTTTATCGATAAAAAATGTTTTTAAACTTTAAAGCTACTTATATTTTATTTTTAATACAAAATTTTTTAAACGGCGATGTGCAAATATTTTTTAATATTTAATATAAGAATAATTAATTTGAATTCAACAAAGATTATAATTATTAATTTTGTTTTATATATTGTAATCGCTTACTTAAAAATGCATTTATAGATATTTATAATTTATGTAGAATTGTTAAACGAAAAATATTAAGTTACCTTTTTAAATTTTTTTTTTTTTTTTTTTTTAAGATTTATTCACGCAACTTCTACAATTGCGTGCTATGTCGTTATTTAAAATTTTAAAGCAAATGCAAGCTTCGTACTTCACTCGACACAACGAACGATTATCGGTCTCCTCTTTTTAAAGACATTTAACTGTAAAATGACAACGTTATGAAAGACGCGTTATTAAAAAAAAAAAAAAAAAAAATCAACAAGCAGCCGGAAAATTAAAATCGAAAAATACGAAAAAGTGGGAGCACCGTCGACTCTTTACCTCCATCGCCGTCGTTGTCTTGATCTTCGTCGTCATCAATGTGCGTGCATCACAAGTACACAACATACCTCATGCATAAACGTTTCTATGTAAATACATTTCGCGTGTCACGTGCGTACCTGCCATTCCGCGCGCGCGAGGGCGGAAATCCGTATATTGTTTTTAACTTTTAAATCCATATTAGTTTCGTTGTCCTGACCTTTTCGTACAGGGAAGTTTTCGTGCACGTCGCTACAAGCCAAGCTCGGTCGAGAGCCACTTTTTTCCAGAAAAATAATAATAAATGAATAAATAAAGTAAACAAAAAAACAGTAGAGGAAAACAAAAAAAAAATATATATATATATATATATGCAACGCAAGTTCAAAGATGCAGAATGATGATATGTGAAAGAGTGTTAGTATTGATTGGAATGTAACAAAGTGATGGGTGACTTGTAAGAGGGCATGAGACATCTCTCGCGATATAAAATAAAATTGCCTATTGTAGCTTTCTACTAAAAAATAGAGCATCTCTCGCCAATGCATAAAAATCACACATCTTGTTACACACATACACTTACAATTTACATATACATAGAAACTTTGTAATATTAAGAAAATACTCTTAAGCCTCGTAAATATTTACGTTATTGCGCGATTCGATGTCATAATTTCTTCTAAACGTATTCCATATTTGTTTTTTATTATTATTTTTTCTTCGTTTTTCGACTCAATAAAAATAAATTTCATTCTCAAATACATTCCTTGTTAATACTGATAATTATTAAGTCTCATTACTTATCGGTTTAACGGAGAGGATAATTTATTTTTGTTACTCGAACAAAACTTAATCTGCTCGTTATCTAAAACTTTGTAAAAAAAAAAAAAAAAAAAAAAAGCAAAAAAATTTTTTATTTTCGATTTAAAAACTTTATTTTCTCGTTATGAACAAAACTTACGTTACCATTACGACGATGCGCTTGTTCGTACCACTGAGAGCGAATCGGGGAAAAAAAAAAAAAAAAAAAAAAAGATTTTAAAAAGTTAAGCTTGTAAAATTTTACTTAAGATACATAAATTACACTAACGTGTAAGTTCTACAATTTTTGTCGTACACAAAAACTGCGTTCGTTCGAAGCCTTACCCTATCCTTTGCAATACCCCATATAATCCATATCCCATATAAGTGCATATTGTGAGATCGTAATATTTTCAAGAGAAAAATCTTTAAACGCACGCGCTATCGCTTCTGTATAAAATGTGCAGCCAGCGATATAAATTTAAAAAAAAAAAAAAAAAAAAAAAAAACAAAGCATCGGATAATCATTTTCATTTCTTTCATTTTTTATTATCTTAGACGACTTTAATATTTTCATTTCGGATTATTTATCGTTAACTTCGTTGAATATGTTAAGTTGACGAAAAATTTATAAGATAAATATCACCGGGCAATAAAGTAGATACGTCGAATCTCCGTATACTACTCAAATGTGATAGCTAAATTAATTTTAAAGGGAAAATAAGAAATATATAAGTAATTCAAATAGTTATTATCGCCGAGAAGGAAAAAGAAAAAAAATTGATTAAAAAGAGATTATCGTGCTTCGGCCGTATCACTCGCAGGCAGTTTACATAAGAAAAAAAAAAAAAAAAAAAAAAAAAAAAAAATTGATTGGAAAAAAAAAACATGCGCAACGTTGAAATATCAAGAGAAAAAGTTTTGACCGAGCGTCAAAACTCCCCTTTCCCTGTTTCCATTATTCTCCATCGATGTCCGTTATTACGTACCATGAATGCTTTATCGCGATACCGCGCATAATCTTATTTTTTCTAAGCTCGTCGACGGCAGGTCGTATTATTTGTACGCATTAACACATACTAATACACACAAAGGACACTCATGTACATAAAAAAAACTTGCTATAATTTTCTCCCCAATTCAGTCCACCTCGATTACTCGTATTTCTTCCGCATAATTTTGTCGTTACGTGCGCCCTTAGAGATAAAAACACCGTGATATGAAAACTATAAGAAATAAAGACAAAAAAAAAAAAAAATAATAATAATAATAATTATAATAAATACAAATCGCCTCATTGTGCGTACAAATGAACCTCCTCTCCGTCGGCATGGAACAAAACAGAAAAAAATAATGTGTTAATAAAACGAGAAAAAGAAAAATGTAAAAAAATGCCGTTGATACGATGAGGGGAGGAGGTAGGAGAGAGAAATAATCAATTAGCAAACGAACTGCAAAGAATAAACGCAATTTTATTCACAAACACTGCCAAGGGCGTTATTAAAACGTTTTGATGTCGATTCTTTTTTTTCTTTTTTTTTTTTTTTTTTTTTTTTTTCTCGTTGACTCTCTTGTATTTTAGGAGACGATACCGAAGAAACTAAAAAACAAACAAAAAAAGAAAATGATAAAAAAAAAAAAAAAGAAAAAAAAAAAAATTAAAAAAAAATACGAATAATGAAATAGACAATGCAGCGTCGCAAGAACGATGGACTAACAAAATATCTCGGAATTTTTCGATACGATATACACAAAAGATATAGAGAGGAAAAAAATGGCACGCGCGCGATTGTTTCTAAGATACTGCCAAGCGTAGAGATCGACTCTTCGTCTGCATTATTTTTCCTTTTTTCTAACAAAATGAAAGAAACAACAAAAAAAAAAAAAAAAAGAAATATAAATAAACAAATAAAAAGAAGGAAAGATTGATAAAAAAATCTGCAAAAATGAGAGAAAGAGAAAGCGAGAGAAAGAGAGGGAGAGAGAGAGAGAGCAAACAAAAAATACTCCGTTAGTTATTATCTCGAGCAGAATAGTAAAATTAAACGAACAAACGAGAATAATTAAAATTAAACGAATGTCTATCCTAGCGTCCACTGTAGCGTGTTTTCTGAAATAATCGTGTCGATCGTCACCCTATATCTATTGTCTTTGCCGTCGTTCGCTTTATAGATTTTTATCCGGATTTATTTCGTAAAATTATCTAGATGGTTAATGCGTCGATGATCGATCGCAAGATTAAGAGATATCATGACGACGAATTAACTTTCGTACACACCGTAATTGTAATAACACGCCAATGACCTGCCGTCATCGATAAAGTTTACTTTCGCGCTTTACTCTTCGCCGCTATCGTTTTCGCTTCTTCGTTTAAGAATACCGAACGGAGAAAATGGAAATATGACGAAAAAAATGAAAAATCGTCGAATAAGCTCGGTTTGAGAGGTGTACAAAATTTCATCCGTGAAAATGAAAAGACTCGTTGAAAATCGCAAGTTGTCGGATTCGATATTAAAATAAGAACGAGGCGCACCGTATTTGAATTAAGGGGGCAAATTTTCCTAGAAATATATACACATGCGCACACACACACACACACAAGCACATACACACACCATACACACGCGCGCTCGCGCGCGAAAATACCGAACACATGCTGCATTATACCCTCTAGTGTATATACATACGTATATTATGATTATTATTAATATTATTGTTATTATTAATACATTATTATTATTATAAAATATTATTAATAATTAATTAAATTAAAAATTAATTATTAAATATTCGCGATTAGAAGGGACGCGTTATCGATCATTTTTAAGGCGCGTTGTTTCTCCATGAAAAAAAAAAAAAAAAAAAAAAAAAAGTTAGAAAAAACCGTAGCGTCTGTACATTATATCCCTTATTAAAGTTTCAAGATAACAAAAAAAAAATATATATATATGTAATATGAAAAACGTATAAATGAGAATATATAATTATACAAAAAACGCGAACTCGAAATTAAAACGGGAGAATGCGACTGATAGTGAAGTTTCGATTTTTCTTTGTCTTATTCATTATTCATCTCTCTATTTTATTTTTTTTTTTTTTTTTTTTTCATTTTCACTTTCTTCATCGAGAAAGAAAAATCGAATGAAAACGTGCGCGAGCGATAGTAAGATTATTAATTGTAAAAAAAAAAAAAAAATAAAAAAAAACAAGAGTAAGACGTAGCGCGAATCTGTTAAAAAGTATAGGCAAGTGTATTTATTTCCTTGTTTGGAGACTGAACGTCGTATAATTGTCGTTTTGATTAGAAAAAATTGGAATAAAATGAAAAAAAAAAAAAACGAAAAAAACGAAAAAAACGAAAAAAACGAAAAAAATGAAGAAAAAAAAAATAAAATAAAGAATGTAAATTTGCCGGGATTTACGATTGGTGCTTTGGAATAAATTAGACTGAATTTTATTGTTGTATCGTTTTAATCGAGATGAAAAAAAAAAAAATGAAAAAAAAAAACATTTAAATTTAAATATTTAAATAATAAAAGACATTAGTAAAATTCGCGAATTTACGAGTTATATTGAGATGATGAGAAAAAAAAAGGTAAAAAATAAATTTTGTAAAATATTCATTATCGCTAGGTATAATTGGTAATATATTTCTCATTCGGATGAAAATTTTTTATATATGAAATTATTTGTTAGGCACTTTTGATCTATATTAAAACGCATAGGTAGATTCCCGATTGTATTACAATTATTATCGCTTGCGTGAGCCAGTCTTAAAATCTTTAAAAGTCGGTGGTTTTATTTTTTCTCGATATGGAAAATAAAGAAAAAATAAATAAATAAGTAACGGACTGTAAATGGATTGTTTAGCAATAACAACAAGTATTTTTCTTTTTAAATCCTTTTTTTTTTTTTATTTATCTTCAGGCTGATCATAATATATATATATATCTACTGCCATTGAAAAAAGTGTTTATTTACTCTTTTTTATCAATTTTTATATACTGAAAAGTAAATTATTTACATCTTTTTTGTACTTGTATTTTCGTATGCTTGGGTGATTCATCATGATTTTTTTTTTTTTTTTTTAATATAAATACGAAGTAACCTCACATGTATAACGTCGATTAATCCAAACTAAATTTTTATTTCGATTGAATTAGATATTTTTACAATACGTGATTTCATAAAGTTTTTTTTTTTTTTATTTAAATGATACTTTAATTAGTATAAAGATAATTTATCCGTAAATTATACATTTTTTCATATGCTTACTTTCAAGAATAACCATTGAAAAAAAAAAAAAAAGACGGGCACGCATGACTCATCGTAGAAAAAAAAAAAAATATACAACATAGGTAACTTCTCTTATTTATGTACGCCTATCCTTTTACGAATATTATTTACGCAAGTAATACACGCGGAAACACATGCCTATACATTTTAAATTAACGGTAAAAAATGGTAAAAAAAAAAAAAGTATATATCTATTCGTTTGAGAGATCGAGTTAGAGCGAAAGAGAATGAAAAGGAGCGAATGGCGATTGAAAGTTTTCGAGTACGTACGTGAGAGAGAAAGAGTTGCGAGAGCGAGGGAAAAAGGAAGAGAGTTAGAGCTGCGCAACATATATTCACGTCATTGTAAACAATGAAACTAATGATAAGACAGACTCTAATGTATACACCTGTATGAGAGAACTACCGGCTACCCATCATCCGGCGCGTTTGTACATTATACGCTGCGCTATACGCAGGATCGATTATATAGTTTCGAGCGAAGTAAATTAATAATAAATGCGGATAAATAATACTAAAGCGCGCTTGCGAGATAGAGAGAGAGAGAGAGAGAATGAGCGAATGAGAGAAAAAGACGATGATACATCAATATTATATTCTAACGATTATTAAAAAACAAATGAATAATATACGCAGTAATTATAACGAGTTTAAAACAAAATAATAATAATAATAATAATAAATAAAAAAAAAATAAAAAAATAAAAAAAAGAAAAGTAAAAAAAAAAAAATCTAAAAAGGAATAAAAAAAAATGAAAATAAAATAGACAAAGGTCCTTGTGCGTGAGGCGATAGGCGTTGATTTCTTATATTGAGATATATATATATATATATATATATATATATATATATATATATATATATATATATATATATATATATATATATATATGAAGTGCTAGAGAGAAAGAGAGCAACAAGACGGCACTTAGTGAGAGTCTCATGAAAGTTAATGAGCAATTTTAAAGTGAACGATATACAGCGGAAGGATTGTACAAGTGAGCGCTACAAAAATGAGGAGCTATTGTTTTGATAAATAGTGAGCTATATTATGTACAATGGTAAATGTTCCAATAACTGGCCATTTATTAACTGCGAATAGCAATTTATAATTTTCAATCGATATTCATATCGTTTGTTTCTCAATTAGCCGAAGAAAAGTTTCATTATCTTTTGTAAACGTTCTTTCTTATATTTATTATATTAATATCTAAATGACTTAAAAACTTAGGTTTTAATGTCAAAATACATTTTACCAACGGCTTTATTTATCACCGACAAATTAGAAAAAGCAAATTTTCGCTTGATCTAATTTACATTTATAATGGTATAAATTTACCGTCAAGACAAATTAGAAAATTAATATGAATATTTGTTAATATCATTAATAGATAATTCAGCTTGTAAGCTTTGTTTATATTAACTAGAGAATGACATGGTCAATCATTGGGACATTTACACTACTTGGTCGCTTCTCTAATTGTCTTATTCGTTAAATTACAAGATTTAAACATTTTAATTGTAGTTGAAGAAGATAAATGACGTCTTTTTCCGTTATTTTATTCAATTTACAAACATTACGCAGTATTGTACTAGAAAAAAAAAAAAATTATTTTTAATTTTTGTTTTATACTTATTATATATATATTCTTTACATTTTTTAAAAGATTAAAAGGTAAAAGAAAAAAAAAAGAAAAAGAGCTAAGGTTGTTTCATCCACAATTTATGTAATTGTATCGACGGAAGACAATTAGCGAGGTGTAACCGAGTGACGCGCGGCAAACGCGATGCGAAATCTAAGTAAACCAGTCGTGTATGTGTGTGTGTGTGTGTGTTTGTGTGTGTATGCGTGCGTGCGTGCGTGCGTGCGTGTGTGTGTATGTGTGTGTGTGTGTGTGTTGAATTGCGCCGAAATAGACTGACGACCGAGCGATGCGACGCGTACCGTTTTTTCCCTCCCCTCCAATTATATATGTACACACCATATAATGCACGTCTCTGGCGCTCGTCTGGTCATCGTTGGTTATACTTTTCCGCCTGTTTTCGTTTATGAAAATATAAAAACAAAAAAAAAAAAAAAAAATAATTAACAAACAACACGTGTTCCTGTGTAACTCGTACGAGCGACCGTTTGAGATGAGCCAAAGTTCCACTTGCGCTGACTGTGCGAGCGCCGTGTATCGTGCCCGAGAAATGATAGAAATTCCTGTAAAAAAAAAAATACAAAAAAAAAAAAAAAGTTAATAATAATAGTAATGATGATATGCGAAACAAAAGCACGAGACAGTCGAAAAAAGATAAAATATACGTTTAACGTTTGCCAGTCTACACAAGCACTCACAAAACAAATTCGATGAGGTCCAAAAATGTTTCAATTGTTGAACGGTAGAATCTTGAAAAAGAAAAGTATTATTATTTTGATAACTGAGAATAAAAAAAAAAAAAAAAAAACAAAAAAAAGAAGAAGAAGAATAAAAAAAAATTGCTGCAATTATAAAGGAAATGTAAATTTTTAAAGTTGATAGATATTTATTTTAGAAACGATGAAAAAATAAAAGGAGAAAAAGATAATATTGAAGATAGTAAAGGAACTACTTAATGAAATCTTTGTGGACGTTGTCGATTTTGCCGGTGCCCAGGTTGTATGTACATAATAATAATATTATTAATAATATTAATAATAATAATAAAGAAAAAAAAAAGAATAAACTAAAAAACCAAGTCGAAAGATATACAAATGATAAAGCGAAAAAAAAAAACAAACAAACAAACAGCGTCGAGGTAAATTTGAATGTAAGAGAAAACTGAAAAAACCATGTAAATAGCAATAGTTTGAGAAAAAGAGAAAGAATGAGAGCGATTGTATGTAAAAGAGAGAAGAGGAGGGAGAAATAAGTTACATAGCGTACAATAACAATAAATATTAGTCATTTACAAAAATAAAAAGAAAAGAAAATAACAATATCTTTTTTACTTCTCGCCGCTGGAATAATTTCGATAAATAAAGCCTAAAATATTTGAAATATCTTTCTTGGCGTCGAGTAGCGAAATTAAATAAAACAATTAAATTAATAAAACAAATATATATATATATATATATATATATATACGTGTGTGTATACGTATACACTATAGCAAAAAAGAAAAAAATCTTCTTTTCTTTTAACGATGAAAAAAAAAAAACATGAAAACCCTCCTTTTCCTCTTTTTTGCACGTGTCTGTAAATAAGAAAAAAATAATATGAAAAAAAAAAAAGAAAAAAAAAACAAGAAACAAACAAATGTTGAAAGCAAAGAGAAGGAAGTCGTGTAGAGAGGTCGAAAAGGGAGAAAAAGGAGAAGAAGAAGGATACCGGAAATCGTTGCCAGTATAGTAAGCACTCGATATTGCGTGTGTGTTATTTAAATCCGTTTGTTCGATTCTCCCCTTCTGTTTCTTCTTCCTTCTCTTAGTCGACGCGATTAGTTACTATATAATAAATTAAATAATTGTTATTGCTTATTAATTATAAATTATTATTAATTATTATTATTGACTCTTACTATTATTATAATTATAACATGATTGTATGATTGTATATTACCGATTGATTAGTTGTCTCCCGTTGAAACGTGCAATATGTACAAAAAAAAAAGGAAAAAAATAAAAAAAAATTAAAAAAAAAAAAAAAAAAAGAAGCAAGAAAATATATAAAACAATGAATAAAAAGCCGAGAGCTAAAAAGAGAGCAGATTGCTGGTCGTTTAACAAAGCTCGACGATCCTTCGAGTTTCACGAAAGTTTGTGCAAGGATTAAACGCGATTTAAATACTTCGTTTGCAAGACGACGTGTACGGATAGTAAAAGAAGAAAAAAAAAAAAAAAAAAAAACGCCGAGCGAGAAAATCGCGCGGTAAAAGTGTCCGCTATGAAGGTAATCGATTCGCGCGCGAGCGTAAGATTTGAGAGCTATTATAAGTGTAGACGGGATATATATATAAAGAGAAAGGAAGGAATGAGAGCGAAAACTGTAAAGGGAAGGAACGAAAGAAGGAGATCGCAAAAGTTAAGAGAATGAACGAGAGAAAAAGAGAGAGAGAGAGAAAGACAAGTTGGAAACGAGCCTTCTGTCTGTTGTATAGTACTTTTATTTCCACCTTTTTTTTACATAAAAACAAGCAAGATCGGCATAGACCATGCTAATGTATGGATGATATGTTCCAATAATAGAGTAAATCTCTCAACAAATGCATAACATCGGTCTCTTTCATTTTTTTTTTTTTTGTTTTTTTTTTTTTTTTTTTTTATCTTTTTTCATTCTTTTTGCTTTTCTTTTTTTATTTTATTTTATTTTTTTCATGTACCACACAGCACTCAAATCTCTATTTTCGTTTTTTTTTTTTTTTTTTTTTTTTTGTTTTGCTTTATTATCTTAATTCACGCCTTTTATTTATTACACACCTGTCCAAAAATTTTTCTTGCATATAATAGTTAATCGATTAAACTACTTCCTCGGTATTTTTTTCCTTTCTCAAGCTTAATCGCAACGCACACACAAGTTTATTCGATAATCATTTAATATCCTTTTACAGAAATTAAAACATTTTTTTTTTTTTTTTAATTTTTTTTTTTTTTTTTTTTTTTTTTTTTTTTTTTTTTTTTTTTTGTACTTTTTTTGTTATTATATTATTTATCTGCGTTGCGGTTATTCTTACTCGTTTACCAGCGGAGACTCCGATGTGATTAATCGTTCGTTCGTTTGTTGAAGTAGCCTTGGTTTGGTTGGTTTTGATTAGTTTTAAGGAGACGAAAGACAGCGAACATCTAGGCGAACGAGCGAGCGAGGGACTCTTTGAGTCCAACGCGCCGTCGGTATGATTATTTCATCGGTGGACGCTCCTTTTGGAGCCCGGTGGTGAGATTAGAAGATTTTTTGCGTGGATGGGAGTGACAGCGGATATGAAGCTTTGTCGTTTTTTTTTTATTTTTATTTTTTTTTTTTTTTTTTTTATTCGCAATTTTTTATCTTTCTTGTTATTGTTATGCTTTCATTTGAGTCTCGATGAATAAGAAATTTTTAGCTTCTTTTTCTTCATCTTCTTCTTTGGCACGTCTTGGACATTTCCGGAAAGGTTCAACGAAGTCTGCACTACCTGTAATCAACGATTTTACTTATTTTATCATCAACGATGCATAAAAATTTTTTACACGGGCTATTTTAATCTAATGAATGTTACGATGATCAAAGTTGCACTTGAAATTATAAGTATTAGATGAAAAAGAAAAAAAAAAGTTTCCTTGTGAAAGCGTCAATTTTAAAAGATGTAAAGGTCATTATTTTAAGATAATTAGATTGATCATTTTAAAAGCCTTTTCTGATAATCACATTAAGCAAAGATCGATTGACATAACGCATTTAAAATGTTAAACAATGTATATATCGATGCTGCAAAATATCAATTTGTCACGCACGATGAGTAATTTAATATTCATACTCATGTTCGTATTTTTTTTTTTTTTTTTTTTTTAATTTTTAAGTTCTTATTTGATTGCATTAAAACTAAATCTAAATTAAAAAAATTTCAACACAAATATTTTTCTTTCAATTTGACTATTCTATTGTTAGTAAATTTTTATTTGAATTTAAAACGTTTATTCTTTTTTCAACCGATCAAAATACAATTAAAAAAAAAAAAAAAAAAATTCAACAATAGAAGCAAAAAAAAAAAAAAAAAAAAATGATAAAATCACGTCGAGATATGGATAAACATCGTGCACATAAACAACAACGACTAACCAAACATTGCACTTTTGCGTCGGATTCATGCGCGAGCCGAGGGGACAATTGTAGGCCCTGGCAAAGTCCTCGCTATTGGATAGGGGCCCTAGGACCCGAACCGGACCCGGCGAATGCACGCTACTGCGTATCTTCGTCAACGCGTCCTCCGGTCGCATCGAGCCGCACCAAATTTGCGCGTAGTTCAAAAAGAACAGCTGATCGTGGGTTAGATTAACTCCAGGAAGCAGAGGTTCCTCGCCGTGGATCGCCACCCATTTTTTGTACGCCTGCAATGATTTGTTCAAGTCGGCCTTAAGAATCGTTTGACATAAATCGTTGATTCATTTTTTATAATGAATTATTATAATTATTCAGTCTCGATTGAAAGTAAAAAAAGGCCGTATTATCTTTGAAAGTGTTTAAATGGGAAATCTTTTACGTTAAATCTTTTTTTTAATAAAGTTTGGATTAATATTTTAAAGTTATAAAAAATAATTTATACATTTAAAACTTGCTTATGCGTATAAAATATTGAAACAAAAATAAAGATTTATTTTTTAACCATTTATATATTATTATTATTATTATTTAATATTATTTCGAAAGTTAATTATCAATTAAGGTATTAACAAGAAATAAAATATAATTGGTAAATTTATGCAAAATTCATACGTTGAATATAAAAGAGTTTCATTTACATGGCTGGATAAAATTGATTTCGAATCGAGCGAATTTGCGAAAATACGAGTATATAAGTATCTCTTGAATAATGCATATCATTTTTCGATAAAGTAAATGAAAATATCGTATTGTTTAAATAAACAAGAAAAAACATGTAACACAATTTTTCGTCCAGCTTTATTTACTCGCTGAAGTAAATATTTGCAATAAAAAAAAAAAAAAAAAAAAAAAAATAAAAAAATAAAATTTTAATTCATAAACTACGAATAACCTTAAAAGTTTAGTTGATTAATACATTTGCTTGATTGATAAAATTAAAAATTAAAATTTTTTAAATCATAAATATTTATAATTAAAATTCGAATTTTTAACAATTATTTTAAATCGCAAGAATTTATCGTCGTCAAAATTTACATCTATTAATTTATTCGTGGAAAAAAAAAAAAACCAAAGAATTTTTATGCAATTATTTTAATATATTTTACATCTATCCAATTATTTTAATTGAAATTTTATTGCCGCATAAACGAGTAAGTACTTGCATTGAAAATTCGATTAAAGGAGTTTTGTAAATATAATATAATATATATATAAAGATAATAAAAATTGAAAAAAAATGGACGAAACGATTTGAATATAAAATCGTGTAATAAAAATCAAACCCTAAACGATTGCTTGAGTCCACCGTTGTCGGCGATGTTTTCACCCTGTGTCATCTTCCCGTTGACATAGAGGTCGACCTCCTGTACCTTGTACCTCGAGTACTGGTCGATTATGCACTGGGCTCGCTTACGGAACGCCCGTATCGTCGCGTTGTTCCACCACTGCATCATGTTGCCGTCCTTGTCGAACTGCCGGCCCTTGTCGTCGAAGCCGTGGGTTATCTCGTGGCCGATCACCACGCCGATACCCCCGTAATTTAACGATTTTGGAAAGTGTTGGGAGTAGAACAACGGCTGGAGTATGCCGGCCGGAAACACTGGTTATACGGAATTTTCAAAATCCAAGATCAGCCTTCCTTCTTTTCTATTTCTTTTTTTTTTTTTTTTTTTTTTTTTTTCAAATCATTTTTAACTTTTTGTTTAATGCAACTATTTTTACGTTATGTTTAAAAAACTTTATGCATTATTATAAATTATTATTATGCGTTAATACATAAATATACATTTTTCTGTTTAAACCAAATATTTTATTTCGATTGTTATTTTTCTTTTTTTTCTTTCTCTCTCTTTCCCTTTTTTGTTTTTTTTTTTTCTTTTTTTACTACGCTCGGCAGCGAAAAATCTCCCTTTTGCAAATTCTCATATATTTACCCTTTCATCCGAAAATGTTCACATCGCTTATCAAATAAAAAGATCGCAAAGGGTATAGAAAACTTTTCGTCGATAACTTCGTTTACCATTTATATTTCTTGGCACATTTGTCAATAATGTATAAAGCTTGTATTATATTTCTATAAAAATAGAACTGTTCAAAGGAAATATTTTTGTGCACAAGTTTTTTTTTTTTATTTTTCAATTTGGAAATTGATGATATAATTTAAATAAACGAACGCATTTGAAAATTTATTACCAATTGATCTTTCTTATTATATATATAAAGTATTCTGTACTAACAATATATTGCATGCAATTGAGGTTCTTTTGCAAAAATATTTTTATAAATTTTGGATAAACATATTATAGACTTGGGATTATCAATAATTATTTATCAAGAAATAAATTACTATTTGAGTAACTTCGTTGAATACATCGATTGCAATTAAACTAGAAAAGTAAATCGGATATTATCTTTCAACTACTTGGTTGAATTCATCAACTCGAATGAAATATTTCAAGACACATCGGACGCACTAAATCGGATTTATTCTACTGCTAGAAATAAACTTGTATTAAGGGGTTAGGCCACTCTGGAATTTTCGAAAAATCGGATCGCTTTAAGATCAAGCAGAAAAAAAAAAGCAAGAGCAGAACGATAATCTGGAAGGCCAATTGTATGGTGCAGGCATCGCAGATTAAAGGTATTGCAAAATTATTCATGATTTTCTACTACTCAAAACTTCAAACGCGTGTATCTCAAAACTGCATTTTTAAGTTGGCCGGAAATATAACTCAGACAATTTTCAACCGATTTACTTGAAACATTGAATATATCTTTAAAAATACATTGTCTATGGAAGTACGTAGAATTTTTTTTTTACATTGCATAGTTCATTTGTTATTAACAATTATCCGATGATTTTTTAGGCAAATTTTTCACTTTTCACTTTGGAAGTGCGCCATTTGGCCAAAAATTAATATATTAAAAAAAAACTAATTTATTAAAATCGAAAAAAAAAAAAAAAAATTGACTTATTATAATTCAAAAATTACAGCAGCTGTTTGTCCAGTTGTGGACCCTGAAAAAACGGAGACGTCATCGGAAAAACGCTGCATGGCCGCCATTTTGAAATTAATCGCTTAAAAAAAATTTTTATATACAGTCACTGATATGTATAATAAATATTCTTTATTGGAACCTCGATTTATTTTGTAGTATTTCTGAAAAAAAAAAAATCCTAATATGAAGCCTATTTTTTCGGCCTCTAGAGTGGCCTAACCCCTTAATATCGTTTTACTAACTTTCGTAATACTATTTATTATTTATTTACGTTCTACATTTTTTATTTTTTTAAGTAACCGCTTGATAATTAATTAACATAAAATTTATATAAATAATTTATAATTTAACAAATAAACGTACAAAATTTACTTACAATTATATCTATAAAATTTATTTTAAATTTATTTTAAAAGTTTTTTAAAATTTAAATAATGTCGTGGTCGTAAATATAAAATTAATTTCTTAAATATAATGAATAATGTAGATATGTTTTTTTTATTTATGTAAACGTAATTTTTAAAAGATTTTTATACTTGCATAATTACTGATTTTGTAAATAAAATTTTTTTAAATTAATAAATATTTTACTTGTATGTACATTTATAAATTTGCGACGTACGTTTCTATAAAAGAAATTTTCAATTGAAAGTAAAACTTTTTAAAATAAATTCGACGCAAATTATAAAAATGTAATACAAAAATTTAAATTAATTTTTTTACAATAATATTTTGAATAAATCGCAGATTATACGAATTTTTGAGAAGTTTTTAAAATGTTAATAGTTACATTCGAGTGAAAAAAAAAAAAATAATAATAAAATAAAATATTAGAATATTACATATTTTTATTCGTAATAAAATTTAAAATTAAAAAGGAAATTTTTCTATACGAGTTATATTTCAAAAATTATACTTTATAATTATTTCAGAATTCAATACATTATTATTAACTTAAAAAATAATCGAAGTATTTACCGTTAATAAAATTAAATATTTAAAATGCCTTTGAATTTCCTTACCTATATCATTTTTATTTGGATTATAGAAAGCGTTGACAACTGCAGGTTCCGTTGACCATTTATCTTTGTCCACTGGTTGTCGCAATTTTTGCAAATTATGATAAGCGTCGTATTTCAAAACGGCAAATATATTTTCGAGAAACCGATCCTCTGTTATATTGAGCTGCGAAACGTATTGTTTGGGAACGTTTTAAAAATTATAGATTTAGGTATAACTTGATTTATTTATTTATTTATTTTTTTTCTTTTTTCCTTATAAATAGTATTAATAAGTAAAATATCCTATGATTATTTGCAGTTATTTTTAAATTTAATAAAAAGATCTAGTTTTATTAAAATATGGTATTTTTCATACGTATTTTGTTACCCAACCAACCGTATGTATTTTTGCAATTGTTTGAAATAGTTAAAAATGATATTTTTACAAAAAAAAAAAAAAAAAAAAAAAAAAAAAAAAAAAAAGTTATCGTCAGAATAGACCATTTTTCAAACTATCCCATGCGTGGGTTTCCTTTTTCATTTATTATTATTATTTTTTTTTTTCAATTCAATATATAAATTGAAGTATTTTATTTATTAAATTATTTTAAAAATTAATTTATTTTACTAAATTATTAAAAATTTTACATTTTTAGGTATATTTTTTACTGTGTATTGCAAAATCGTCATTTTTTAACGACAGAATATTCGATCTGTTCATTTTATTGTTGAATAAAACATCCCCGATAAAATGCATTTTTATGTAACGTCCCGTTACAATATTCATACTCTTAGAGTTACAATAGATTGTTGTTATTCTATGGTAATAACTTCAATTGTCATAAATTGAATTGACAATGATAAATCATTGTACTGAAATAAAATTAAGCGACATCCACGTTTTAAAATATTTTAAAAATGTAAACCATTGAAAATAGATAACATGACAATTTAAACCTGTTATATGATAAACATTATTGTTTATCGTATATTTTAGCAACAAAATACTCGTATGTTTGATTAAAAACAAAAAAACAAAAATTAAGAAATGATACTTGGTAAAGGAACATTTTACAAAATGTATTATTATACTTATGAAAACTTACCATTACATATTCATTGGACAATTCAACGGGATCCTTGAGAAATTCGGGATAGCCGATACGCTCGTTCATCGAGTCGGCTTTGTTCTTGGCAACGGCCTTCGTCTCGTCGTCCATCCACTGATTTTCAGTAAGCAGCTCGTTAAAGGCCTCGCGCAACGTGTGAATCATCTCCAGCGCGGTTTCCTAGAAATAAAGCGTATATATATATATATATATATATATATATATATATATATATATATATCTCGGACAACCCGAGTGTGTGTGTGTGTGTGTGTGTGTATGTTCGTGTGTGCATGTATCACCTTATTAACGATCCCATATACGTTCCCATTTTTAAAATTCAATCGTCTCAAGGTTATCGACTCTCTTTCTCTCTCTCTTTTTCTCTCGAGCAATCCGCGAGAAAGAGCAAATCTTTATAAATAATTTATAAATAGTGTTTATCGCGCTTCAGGCTTACGACGTTTGAATTTGATCATCAAGACTATTATTTGTTTATCGATCCGAAATCATAAATAAGGTAAAAATAATTCACGTCTTCGTTGTGTACTTTATCGGCTTTACTTAGTTTTATTATAAGACGTTGGGATGTATGTTTACGAAAATTAATTTCCAACTACTCGCTCGAAAGCTGACTTCCACATAGTATAGACAACTTTATATTTCATTTAAAATTGTATTGGATATAAAAATTTTCGTCGAACGATTTCAATTACCGTTTGAATTAAATTTTAAGCTTTTATCGAAAATAAAACAAGAAATGAAAATTTTCCAATAAAATAATTATAATTATAAATTTTTAAAACATCAACGATCTTTCAATAAAGGATAATATTTTTAAATTTTCGTGCTAAAAATGGCTAAAATAATAAAAAAAAAAAAAAAAAAAATGCATAATTACTACGCATTACAGTATAAAACTTAAAATCGTCATCCGTTTCTTTTAAAAATAACTACTACATGCTCGTATTATTAATAAGTAAAAAGCAAATTTATGAAAAAAAAAAAAAAAATGGGTAAATGAATCCACAGAAAATACAATAAATAAAAAGACAAAAAAAAAGAAAAATGATAACCGTCGAAAAGCGAGTTAAAAAAACCACCAATGCTCGACTGATTTTAATGATCAAATAATATAGTCTTTCATAGACAAAATTTTT
Source organism: Chalcis sispes (assembly GCA_949987625.1). Taxonomy (NCBI): domain Eukaryota; kingdom Metazoa; phylum Arthropoda; class Insecta; order Hymenoptera; family Chalcididae; genus Chalcis; species Chalcis sispes. The sequence goes on from OX465096.1 coordinate 26,105,277, forward strand.
TCGAGAAACTGATTCTCTTTGTTCGCACATTCACCTATCCACTAATATAGGTACACAGTGCACGCATCAACGCATGAAAAGACGAAAAAAAAACAAAAAAACAAAATAAATAAATAAATAAATAAATACATAAAAATAAAAAAGAAGAAAAGAAAAACAAAAGCAAATCGATATAAAAAAGAGCGCAGCCGCGTACCTTACTTTCGTGATTGAAATTCTCCCGTATGAACAGAGCTCCGACGGCCATGCCGAGTTTTTTATTCGTCCACTCGACGCAACGGGACCAGCGAACTCGTTCGCTCAAGATGCCCAGCAATATCTTGCGGAACTCGATTCGTTTCTGCTGGTAATCGTCTATCATGTGTGGCATTATCGACATCACCAATCGCCAGAGGATATAGTTGTGGAGAGTTCTGTACAAGCGATTATATATTATAGAAAATAAAAGAGAGAGAGAGAGAGAGAGAGAGAGTTTGTAAAATGAGAAAAAACGAAATTGTCGTTGGCCCTTCGCTTTAATTCCCGTCGACTTTTTTTTACTTCACTTGATAAAACTCATCCCCCTTTATTCGTTGCAAAAATATTCCGTAATCGATTATTGGGCGAGTTAATTACAATATTTTTATAAGATAAGTTTATGAATATTGTCTCAACGTAGTAGTATGTAGTAAAATAATATGTCTTATATAGGAATAATTTTTAATCGAAAATTTATGTTAAACAATGAAATTAAACTTTTCACGATATCAATTTGGCAACTTTGTCGCGTGAAACTCGAATCGAGCTAAGACTTTAAAAGATTAATATCGCTGGCAAAACTTTAAATCACTTGAAACTTCGTGATAATGTACAATAGTTTATTTACATAGTCAGTATGAGACTAGACATAAATTTTAGTTCGTTAATTTTACGTTACTTTGAAAATTCTTTGTTTAATATCGGTACCAAGTGTGTGAAAGTTCACTGCGCATATATATATGTATATGCAATTAATAAAATATACATTTTATTAATCGCATTAAGTGAAAAGGTACGGTAATTTCTGGCGAAAGCAAATTAATTTTAATAAGCTCGATGTTGTTATCATCGATTATATATAAAATTAATTAACAATGCTAATTTTATCAGAAACATTTAAAATTAATTTATTCGATATCAAATATTAATTTATTTTAAAATTTTATCGAAATCATTAAAAAATAAAAAATACAAATTTTTTACTCTCACTCCGTAAATGTTAATACAAAAAAAATATACGTAAAGCTTTATAAAAATGAAAATAAAACTCTCACCTCCGCGGCGTCCTCTGAACGATGTGGCCCATCTGAACGAAATACGGCATCGCGTAAGCGACGAGGGGCTCCTCGTCGGTAATAGGCGAAACGAGGAACTTTTCAAGGTAAGTACGCCACCGTAGCTGCGGCACCTCGCACTGCAGCTCCCGCAGCGTTAGCTTTCTGTAGATAGCCGATGTATCGTGTCGCTCTGCTTCCGGTAAAGACGCCTGCGATTATCGATTCTATCATATTTTTTCGTTAAATTCGCATCATTTCTTTTTTTTTTTTTATTATAATTTATTAAATTTTAATAACCAAATGTTTGTATTTCAACGTAAATTTATAAATTTGATTTATATCGAGTATTATATGAATTTTATAAAGTCTTTACTTTTGCAGTGTGTCCGCGCCAAGTAGATAATGTCCGGGTTTGGTAAGACGTCGCGCGAATACTCAAGTCGTTTTTAAAATATAAATAATTTCCATTGTAATCTTTACATTGATTTCAAATCGTAGGAATTTATCGATTTAATTATTCTTTAATTAATTTTATTTAATATTTTATTCAATTGTTTATGAAAAATGAATTTATATTAATACACAAATTATTCTTTGAAATTTTAATTAATATTTTTTCTTTATTTGGGTCTCAATTTAATTGACCTTTTTTCATGTTGTTTATTTTTTAAATAAATAATAATCGTAAGGTATTCGAATTAAAATATACGTATATAGTCACGTTAAATGAGTTTTACAACAAATTAATAAAAAGAAATGTCGGTAAAATAAAAATTTTATCGTTTATTGTCGTACATTGGCCAATTCCTTTTCCAGCTCGATAACTTTTTCAAACTCTTCCGAGGCATTTTTTGGATCGGCACCCAAGAGCACGGCAACATTGGTCATGTAACGATGATAGGCTGCAATTTGAGCTTCGCTGCTCTTCTTCAAATAGTAATCAGGACTCGGCAATGCAAGTTGCATTTGGTCAAGCTGGAGTAAATAAAAGTCACGAGCTGAAACTTTTTTCATTAACCTTTTTCGGTGGAGTAAAAATAAAAAAACAAAAAAGAATTTTTTTTCATCCACATTGCCATTTTTTGCTACTTCTACTTACTTAGTATATTTAAAAAAATTTACATTATCTTTCGGTTATATATATGTATATCTTATATCAATAATTTAGGCAAAAAAAAAAAAAAAAAACACTCGTAAACATAAAAATTTTGAATTTTCAAATAAATAACTGTCTAATAAATAATTTTTACCAAAAAATATAAAATATTATAATTTTCTATGGCGATAAATAATTGAATAGAAAGACATTAAATTTTTAACAATCTTAATAAATGAAATAACTTTAAGTACAACGATTATACAAAGAATACTTTTTCAATAAAAGTACTCAGGTATTTTTCACCGCTCGGACGAACGATAAAAAACGCCAAAGTTAAAGTATTGTTCAGCGTAATATATATGTAGCGTATATAAACATATACATATACGCTATTGTATAAATAAATAAAATAAAAGCCCTAGTCGACGGCTAAGGTCTTACTTTGCCGGCGCACCTGGAGGATGTTCGCGGAGGAGTTCTTGTCGTCGGGTCCGACCCATTGCTCGAGAAGTACTCCCTCGTTGTACTCGCCTCGCAATCTACCCAACAGTTCCTCGACCGGATACGTCGGCTCTTGCCACTTGTCTCCCTCGACCGCCGGCCAACCGCCCAGCGACTGCAAAGTCTCCCGCAACGGCGCGTCTCCGATCTCGCGAATCTTGGCTGCATCGTTAACGATTTTTTTTATTTTTTAGTCGTGTCGTTCTTTTTTTTTTTTTTTTTTTTTTTCTAATATGAAAACTTTCTCTTTCTCTTTCTCTCTCTCACACTCTTTTTCTCATTTTTTCATATTTTAGACTCGCCGCGTTTAAACGAGCGCGCGAAGGAAAAATATATTTTAGATCGTCTTCTTTTTATTTTTTAAAAATTATCGTTTCCGAACGATATTTTGTTTTTCAAACAATAATCATAGAATTCGCTGTGACTTTGTTTAAAATTTTTGTTAAATATTACAAAAAAAAATTCAACTAAATAATTAAAGTAAGAACAACGTATTAAAACATCGAAAAATTTAAATAGCGACAGATATGATAATGTGTTTTCCGGCATATAAATACACGCGTGTATATAACATAGTTCGCGGGCCTATGACGGATCGGTGATTTTTGTTAAATGCTTTCATTGTACCCACGGATGTCCATGCAAGACTTGTAGAAAAGCTTGGCCTTGAGGGTGGCGTTATTGTCCTTGTAATCGGGTGGCTCCTCGAGCAATCCTTTGAGTATCACCTGGAGCTGATCGGCCAATACCTCGAACGTCGACACCGAGCTACGATCCTCGGGTATAACGTGCAATCGATTCCACGTGCCGCAGGCGTATTGAAAAAAATCCGTGCACGGAGCCGCCGTCCTGTCCATCGCCGAGAGTAAACTTGCCGCTTATTCGATAATAAATTCAATCGTTATTCTTTGCTTTATGGAACTTTTGTGGAAAAGCTATTCCCTTTTTTTTTTAACTTTAACTTTAACTTTAATTTTAACTTTAACTTTTTTTTTTTTTTTCGAAAAATTCAATCGTAAATCTTACGCGATGTAACAACGATAATTGATGTTATAAAAATTTTATTAAAACTTATTATTATTTTTTAATTTTCGCATTAGATCATTTTTATTTTATGCTTTTGTTAAAAATCCATTTTTAGTGCGTCGCTGAGTCGAAAGTAAAAATAAATCTAGCTATTCCGAAATCCCGAAATCTTTTGTCGGAGACTAAACATTGGTATTTCAAGTCTGTTATTTATGGTGGCAATTTATCTAGCATCTACACACATAAAATAAAAACTTGCAGAATGAACATTTACCGTTGCGAAATAACGAATTTTTATTTTGTCAATTCCCCTTTTAATAATATTATTTATTTTATTAACGAAATTTTAAAGTGAAAACAATTATTATTCAAATTAATAAATTTCCATACATTGTTTTATTAAAATTTTAATGGATTTCCAAAATACAACAACATTAAAAGCGTACGCTAAAATTCAGTAGTAATCGAACGATTGCGTCGGACGCTTATCAATATGTATTATTCAAATGATTGTGTGTTATTATTCATGCATAACAATTATCGATTATTGTATAAATAATCGTAGTAAAAAATATTAAATTCTTTTTCAGCATAAATGCAAAATGTAAAAACTATAGAACAATTTGTAGAAATAATTACATTATTATTATAATAATAATAGTAGTTAATCTTTACCTGTTCGAACACATTCTTCTGTCAAACAAACATTTGGATCTGTAAGAGGAAACGATGCATTATTTATTTCTTATATTTTTTAACTTGAAAAAAAAAAATTAATCAAAAATTTGTTGCAATTAATAAATAAAAAAGTGATCGTTAATTTAAGACTAAACGATAACGATGTATCGATGTTACGACATTGATAACATTATCGATAATTTCTCTAATCGTATAGAAAAATAGTATTCTTTAACAAAAATAGTCCGTCTCTCTTAATCAAGGAAGTGAAGTTGATACCTTATCACGATAATATAATTTTCTTCCTATCGATTCATAAAAGCCATAAACAGATATTTCCATTTCCTCCGATAAATATAGCTTTGTATATTATCACGGTATTAAATGGATCGTAACAATTATTGACATTTACTTAAACACAATAATAATGTCAAATTTGATTTTTTAGCATTTCTTCGAGATGATTATTGGCTCATTTTAAGGCGATCTCATACTTTAATATTCACTACTATACTAAATAAAACATCATTTTTTTAGATTGAAAAATGAAGTATCGGTGAAAATGATTATTTGACTTAAGAGTACGTTCATTATGTATGTGCAATCATTTTTCTGTAACGATATGTTGCCTTAACGATAATTAATCCATTATTGTAAAATAAATTTATTCGTTTAGTAGACTAAATTTAAAAAAAAAATTAAAACTGTTAAAATTACTATAAATTATACGCGTGTTTAATAAAATAAAACAGAAAAGAAAACTATCTAATTTATTGAATTTTCAGATTCTACATTATAAATATAAAATAAATATAAATGTAAAATTCATTAAAATAAATAATACAATTTATTACAATAATACAAAAAATGATTCGAATTTCAATGTACTTTTTTTGTTTACCTTCATACTTTTTTACATGTGCGTCAATAAAAGTAACGAACAGTAAATATATTATTTAATATTGTCATTGTACTTATAATTATTACTAATCTCCGTAAACGTAATTTTATTTACTTACAGTTAAATGGATTAAATTTTACGCGCGACATAAAAATTCCCTTTGTAACGAAACAATTTGTGTCGGAAAATATTTAAAGCTGATTTCTTTTTGAGAATTTTTCATATAAATTTCATACAAAGTAAATTTCTTAAATTTATATGTCCTTCGATTTAAGGCTGGACTATAAATTTACTACTCGCTACTGTAAAATACAAGAGTTCACATGGCAGTATCTAGCTTGTTATTTTACTTTATATACTTTACACATATAAAAGACTTGGCGAATCGCACGAAAGGTATATTATTCAAAAAATATAACCGAGCGAAGAAGAAATTTAGTGAGTTTATATTTTATATTTAAAATTGGTTTATAAATCACGTTAATTAAGGTAATATTAAATAGGTGTATATTTTCCAACGAGCTACTTAACTATAAATCAACTTATTAAATATTAAAAAGAATTATAATAATTTATGAAATAACATCGATTTAAAATCTAATTATATATGGTAAATTATGTTTTCCAATATTCTAAAATTATTAGCGTATTTATTTTTTTGACTTTTAATTTTCGTTATTACATGAAATATCATAATTAAGAATTGCTTAAATCGACAGATTTATTTACTTTGAAAAAAGACGTACTTTCATTAAGTCAGGAACCATTAATTTAAATATTAATATTACGTAAATTTTCTCCTTCAATAAAATTATAAATTTTATTTTTATGTTTATTTCTTTAATATACTGCGATCGATAGATTACGAATTGAAAAATTTCATTTTTTTTTTTTTTTGTAATTTTACGTAATGTTGATTCCGCGTAAATAAATTCTAGTGAAATACAATAAATATCATCCGCGAGTATACTACCGACACTTGATATTTTTTCCAACGTTTTTACGGTAACTGACTTTGATGGAATTTTTTTTTTTTTTTTTTTTTTCTCTTTTTTTTTTATTGAATGACGTGTGAAAATTTTGAAATAAAGTGTCATTGTGTGATTCGCTTTTAACAAAAGTATACCGCTGTTATATGCCGACGAGAACTTTATTAAATTCTAAACGGGTAAAAAAACATGTTTATTTTTATTATATTACATAGACTAAATCATGGTTATGAATAATAATTTTTTAAAAATTTCAAAGAAACGTTCAATTTAACTTAAAAGCATATTTCTTTCCTTTATAAATTTAAGCTTAAATCCGACAACGATCAACTATTACGGGATTCGAAGGTCCTTTTTATACAACTACATAATATTCCCCTTTCATTACAATCGGTAGGTACTTAACTCGTCGACAAATGTCACTTGTCATTAAGTTTTATGTCAGCAAATCGTTTTATACCTTTAAACGTGGGTGTAAAATAATATTTCTTAAATATAAAATTATTTCAAAATCATCAGTATTGAATAATTTCTTGAATATACATTTATTTTTCTATTTATTCATCGTATTGAATAATAATAATCGAGTAATGAGAGGGTCACTCAACTCAATCCTTGAACAAACTATGGATCGTGTTTTATTACCTATTACGAGACATTTTTCGATAAATTTCATTTTTCGATCTTTGATTTATTCATTATCTGAAAACTTTTTAACATTATTCTACATTTTACATGCTTTAAATATAATTGCATTATTTTTATCTTTTGTATTTAACGTTTAAATAAATTTATCGGGATTTTAAAAAGGTTTTTGGTTCGAAACGAAGAGTTGCGCTGTTTTTGCGCTGCTAAAAGTCTCTAAGTACTGCGAATAATTTACTTATTTTCAAATTGTGCATTGTTTGAAAAGCGCCCCTTTAACATTTCTTATTTTTTCGTTATTTAATTTCTTCAATTTTTTAATGTTCTCGGTTATTTACATCGAATTTGCAAATCGTCTCGTATTAAAATAACAATGACTTTTTTCACTATAGGCATTTACCAATAGACATTAATGTATAATAGAATATAAATAATGCAACGATTTTAAATTAAAATGTTTAAATTTTGATAAATTGTTAACGATAAATTGCACGGGTTGACGCATTTTTATTATTAAAATATTTGTTAAATAATGTTCAGAATCAGTGAAAAATTTGAATGACTTAGTAAGACGTATTATAAATATAAACTTTAAAAATAATTTTAAAATGATAGAAATAAATACATTTAATACTATTTTTATTGATATTATTTTACTTTACGAATCGTTTATAATCATTTTTTTTTTTTTTTTTTAACAGACTTTTAATTAAACTAAACATTTGATAAACACAGCAAAAGAAAAAATAATTAAAAAAAAAAACTAATATGATTTAATCATCGGTTAGTAGAAAATAATATCGACAAATTTCACTTCGTTAAAAATAAAATACGAAAAAAGTTAAAAAAGGAAAGTTAAACATTTATTTTGTTTAAATATCATCGCGGCACTTTTATTTACCGTTTAAAAGTTTTTCAGATAATTGAAAGCCGTTTTCGTTAAAAAATTTCACGAGCAAAAATAAAAGAACTTTTAATGAGAAGTTGTCAAAACAAACAAAATAACAATTGTCGAAGTAGCTGCGATAAACGAAAGTTTTATTCGTTTAAATTCGGCGCGGCAACTTTATACCGATGAGATAAACAAGTTTACGAAGCAACGAAGAAACGAAATGTCCCACCCGTGAATAAGAATTAAATAACGCGAAATTGCGAGTTTATTTGTGTCTTTTTTTTTTTTTCCTTTTCGAATCAAACCGAAGATCGTCCAAACGAAGGACGAGGAGAAAACAACAAGTGGCAAATGTTGAAACCGTATATACACACGTACTTCTTCTCCCGCGCTTACCGAAGAAAATCGTTCGTTTGATCATTAACGAAGAAAAAAAAAAAGAAGTAGAAAATAAAAAAAAAAAAAAAAAAAAAAAAGAAAAAAAAAACAAATAGAAGTTGAAGAATAATCGTCAACCGCAGCTGATCGTCGCTGTCAAGTCGTTTGAAGGACAAAGTGCACTACTAGCTTTTGTCGCGTCGCGCGCAAAGTGTCACGTGCAAGAGCGCTAAATGTTCCCGGTGCACAGCCGATGGAGCAGAACGGTAAGTGAGAGAGAGAGAGAGAATAGTACCATTATTGAAATGTTGCGTGCAAAGGTGACCATTGTCATTGATATTCCACAATTACCCGTACGTTATATACGCGTCCGACACCGATAATGCGATATATTATACGGGCAGAGAGGAGGCAACTACCTTCATCTCTCGAGTCGAGTTTATTGAATTTTTCTTCTTTTATACTTTACCCCTCACTTTGACATCGAGCACTTATGTAATGTACATATATCGAAAAACGAGGTCTCCCAGTCGATTGTTACACGGTTTTAAGAAGCGCTCGAGCGCCCGTTGCTCCTTTTTAGAATCGCGCGACTTTATAGGATTTTTAACGAAATTCGTTATAAATGTGATATTGGTTATAATTATCTGATAACTATAAATTATTATTTTATTATTATTATTTTATCAAGTAATATTTTAACATTAGTTATATTTTACATAAGAGCATACTTATAATATTAAAATTTACATTTACAGTATGTTTAGTTTTGACGCTTTTTACGTTGCAAATCATAAAGATCCAAAGAAAAACTTTTTATTTAGACGAGTTACTTCAAAACTTGCGTGGATTATATGCATACAAAAGATAGTTTACAAAATGTTCTACATGAACGGCATGAAAAAATTTCTCAAACTTTTGCGGCAAACTTTTAAAACTTTTGCGTTTATGGTACAATTTATATCGTATATAAAACATAATATTTTTTATAAAAAATTTATTTTCAAAGAAAAATTTTTGTTACCCGAAAATAATGACGATAAATTTGTTTTTATTTTTAAAATTTGACGATTAAATATTTAAGCAGAAACAATTAAAATTATTAAAAATTTATCATCTCGGTTAATATTAAATATTGAAATCGAATATTTTTTTATAATCATTTTTTATTGCATAATTTAAAACTTATCGAAAGTGTTACGCTTTATCTTTGTATGTATCTTTTTTCACGAGTTAAATAACTTTTGTATCTTTTTAATAAATATCAATAATTAATCATTTGTATATCGAAGCCAAAACGAGAAAAAAAATGTAATGCATTCTGAATAAATTAAATTGCCCAATTTTTCGAATCGATTTCACGAAAGAACCCGATAACCTCGTCTCCTTTATGTCTCATCAGATATCTTATAAACTCTAATTAATCAAAGTTTGCCACGCAAAAGGTTTCCCCTGATTTTTCACAAGCAGCGCGTTTAAACTTTCACCGTCTCGCGTTTGTTCGTTTAAAATTGTTCGAATGAAATAAAAAAAATAAAAAAAAATAAAAAGATAAATTAACTTTTTCCATTCTCTCGCAGCGCGACGAAAGTTATACCTTTGAAACGAAGCTTTTACGAAAGTTATAAATTAGTTTACGCTTTCGTAAGTACGTATATTTTATATATGTAATGCACGATGCTTTGTCAAATAAAGTAACTTTCATCAAATTTTTTACTTAAATACATTTTAGCATAGTTATATTGAATTTAAAATATTTAAGAACACTCGGGAGGACTAATGGAGATTTTAATGAAGTAACACAGCGACGAAAATGTTACATCAATCTCAATAATATACAAAAATTGCAAAGACAAGAAGGATCGTTTAATTAAATAATGTTCTTGCGCCATCGTTTTTCAGCAGTTAACGTTTAATGTAAAAATATTTTTTATCAACGTGTCGTGTAAGATTATAAGTAAAAAATTTTTAATTTTTTTATTTTACTTTTGACATTAAATTTTATAAAAATCTTCAAAAGTATTAAAGATAAAAATGTATGATGTGCATGTTAAAATATAAATTATTAAAGTTGTGTAATATTCGGTAAGTGAACTTTTAATAAAAAGGAGTAGAATTAATCCTATTTAAATAATTTAAAAAAAATTTAAATGCAAGGAATATAAACGCTTGGATAATTAAGCGCAACTTTTATAATACAAGATAATGTACGATAAAGTGTCTTTAAATTAAGCGGCGTGCAACAAGTATAAAGGATTTAGCATTGAATTGCGCTACTAATGGCTACGGGTTAATATCATATCACAAAGGCGGTAGCAGTAAATGCTTGAATAAATACGTAAAATTATTACGCTAGGAAAATAATTTTGTTAATTTATGCATTAGACGTTATAATCGTTATCAAGCGCATTCAGCATTTCACCCTGTAAAATTAACGATTAATCAATGATATTTCTCGTCGTTATAAAATCATATTCGTTTCAATAAGGAATTAATATTCTTCGTTAAAAGGAAAATTCATTCGCTGTTGACGAGAAGTTGCTTCTTAGCGATAGCAAAAGTTACACGAGGGAGGTACAAGTTTAACCGCGGGAAACGTCCTAAATTTCTCTCTCGCGCGTCAATCCAACGTCTCTCGTATATAAAGAATGAGCGGGACAAATTGAATCAAAGTGCAAACTAGTCATCGCTCGTCGATGAATATTATCTATCGCGCGAACGGGTGAAATAATTTTTTATTTATTTTTTTTATTTTTTAACTCGTTAACGATAAATAAGCATCTACTTTCGTCGATTTGTACCTCATTTATGTTAGGTATTCGATATAGGAAAATAAAATTGACACCAACGCGTTACGCGTTCTTCTTCAATAACGACAAGTCGGTTCGCCATCGTCTTCTCTAAGTGTAAACGCACTTGCGCGTGTAGCATACACACATATATAGATATATGCTGGCATACATTTAGGGTAAGAGAGGGTGAGAGAGAGAGAGAGAGAGAGAAGGAGAGGTCGCTACCGTGACCTCGGAAACTTCGTTAATATTGCTTCCTCTCAATCTCGGGCTTCGACGTGCTCCTAACGTTGCCACTGCTGTGGCAGCAACAGCATCAGCAGTAGCTCGCCAACGTTTCGCATATATGCGAGGCAATAACTTTGATAATGCGGGTATGCATAACGCCATCAATATTGCACTCTCTCTCTCTCTCTCTCTTTCTCTTCCTCTCACTTTGCGAGAGCGAGGATGTATAGGTGCTAGATATACAGAGAAAAAAGAACGAGCGGTTAAAAGAGAGAACATTTATTTTTGATGAAATTTACGAAGTGTAATGGATTTCCGGCAACGCTATATATGTATACAGAGCGAAAAAATTAAAAAGAGAAGTATTGACATATGGTGTCGCACGTGTAAACTTTTTACTTTGTCGTTAAATAAAAAAGGGGGAAAAAAAAAAAAAAATAAAGATCAATAAAATCCTATCGACCGAAACACTCGATGGCATTTTTCTTCTGGTTTTCATAGCTTTTTGCTTAGCGAAATGTCATAGCCCGAGTTGAATCTCCGATTTCACAGATTGATTCCGATTTCAATTTTCTACTGATTAGTCGCAACCTTATCGATCGCATTATTTCATAAAGACTAAAGAGCCTTGATTTTTCTTTTTTCGTAAATTCTTTTAAAATTCTATTAATTTTATCGAATGAAACTGATTTCCACGAGAATTTACCTATATTTAACTTTTAAATGTTTTATACTTATATTATATATAGCAAATGCTTTTTTAATTTATAAAAAGAATATTTCAATTGAATATAAAAATTTTAAACAAATAAAATTAATCGTTTAAAAGTAATTTGATATTATTTCAAAATTAAAACGATATTTACTAAATAATTTTGATATTCAATTTACCGTAAGATACTCGTCTGACGCTACCCGTCCATTTTCTACTTCAACGAGATAATAGTCACTTTTGGCTCAAAATTCTATTAACCTTGAATATACTCGTCATTAGATAGTTTTTTTTTTTTTTTTTTTTAAATTTATAAACTATAATTTTTTCTAAGTTATTTCTAAAAATAAAACTTTGTAAACTTATCAAAATAAAGTGCGATAATATTTTTTGTTCAAGACACGTATATAGTATGTCGTTACATAAGGTGTAAACAAAAAAAAAAAAAAAAAAAAAAAAAAAAAAAAAAAGGCATTATGCTCACAATTTTTTTCCTTGTTTTGTTGAAAATTTTACATCGGTTTACGTCTTTACTTAACACTTGTTAATTCAATTTATCCAATTAAAAAAAAAACGTTCTACTTAAATCACCATTCAAGTACTTTTAATACTCGGAACTATCTTTTCAATTTGAATAAGGGAAAAAATTCTTAAAATTAAAAGTTGATGTTTAATTAAAATACTTTTTTTTTTTTTTTTTTAATATTTAACAGTAAAGTAAGCGCTTCTTCTCGAGCGCAAAAGTATGCAGATTTTAAAAGTTACTTTTTTTCAATTTTTATATTTAATTTGAAATACGATAAAAAATTTTCTTCCTAATAGTCACGTATTTGACGGAAAACGATTTATTTTTTAAGTGAGAAATCATCATTTTTTCAATAATATTTATATCTGTTTCGACCATCTATATCTTGAGTAAGAATATAATTTTGAAATATTTACGTTATAAGACGATCGCGCTTGACTTACACGTCTCCTGCGCGCATTCCCGCGTCGTGTTGAGAGCGAAGAAAATAGTAAATACACACATGGCAAGTAGAGCGATGACGAGTATACTGATCAACTGTTGTTTGCTGGTTGGTCCGCGTCGTCGTCTCGTTATCGAGGTCGTCCTCGCGAAGCTACCCATCGGTCTCCTACCGTTTGTCCTCACGACGTTCGTCGTCATCGAGCCTCTGCGACCGTAATTCACCTATAAATCCCGTGTGGAAAAAAAAAAAAAAAAAAAAAAAAAAAAAAAAAAAAAAAAAAAGAAAAGAAATATGAAAATCCAAAGAAATCGATAAAAATAGTTCCGGAATTTTTTGCTGATTTTGAGGTCCGTATATATAGTACGTGTCGGGGAAATGTGAAAGTTATGGCGATCGTCGTACAATCGATATTATATTCTATGTATATGTATTAGTGTGTGTGTGTGTGTGGGTGTGTCAACCAAATATATTATGTTTCTTTTAAAATTATAGTAAAACAATAGATTATATCGTTTAAATTTTAGAATTTATGAAAATTTCAAAAGCCAATCAATTAAGAACAAAGTAAATTTTAATTAATAATAAATATTGCTATTGTTTGAAGAATTGAATAAGTTACGAGAGAAGTTTAATAACTGCTTTATTTACAGAAAAATCACAATTATTTTTTATTTTGTTTGATGGCTGTAAATGGTAATTTTTTTTTTTTTTTTATTTTTTTTTTTTTTTATAAAATTACGAAAACATTTTAAATATTCTTGAATAATTCATTTACATAGAAATTAATAACGTGTTATAAGAATATTTCAACTAATGATTATCTGGCATCTATATAAAATACTTTATTTTATGGGGAAAATATTTTTAAAATTAATAAATTTTTCAATTTATCGAAATAAATAGTTATATTTTAAGATAATCCGTTAAAATATTTTAAGACTAAAAGTTATAAATATAACAAGGGATTAAATAGTAACTTATTAAATCAATTCTTGGTATAATTTTAGCTTATGTTTTACAATATTCATTTATCAAATAATAAAAATAGATATTCACGTTGGATAAATTATGTTTTAATCGTTACTTTTTATACCAAAAAATCGTCAGCCAATGACCGTTTTATTTGATTTATAAATAACGTTTTTTTTCATACTGTTTGATCAAATCGAAAAAGTAAATTTTACCATCGATAATGTTCGCGTGAGCAACGTTGATTTAAAATAAATTAAATACGCTATCATGATTAATGTTATATAAATTTTCTAGTCGTTTTATTACTAACAATTATTGGCATGTAAAATAAAAGAAAGCTCAATATAATTACAAAACTATAGGTATATAAGCTTGTAAAATTGAAAAATTTGCATCACTAATATTTTATTATCTTTAAAGAAAGTTTTTAAAATGTCGAAAAATAAGTAAAATCTATGATTACACATAAAATATATTACGTCTTTTGTCCTTCATTGTCGAAGAGGTAATATATAAAATACAAAATTTTTCTATAATCTATCAATTTTATGGTTTTATTTTTATAAATGTTAGGTGATTAAATTTATGATATTTGACTGGTATTCATAAAAATAACAAAAAATAAGTTTTAATACTAGCACTTATAAATATTAATGGAGTATATAATTATTCCTTAAATGTGTAAAATAATTTTTCAAGAAAATAAAAAAGATAATTAAAAAAGAGAGAGAGAGAGAGAGAGAGAGAGAGAGAGAGAGAGAGAGAGAAACACTACGAAAACATTTTCCATTTTACTTTTGTAATCCGAGTGGGAAAAGTGGGCAAAATAGGAAGGAAAAGTTCTCTGAGTAAATGGCCCTTAGAGCATTAAAATCGCCTCGGGGATGTTAATTTGTGTCGCTAGGAACCTTCCCTTGTACTAAAATACAGCTTATATAGTCAAATTGATATGGTACTCTTTTAGTCGAGCTTTAAGATTTTTTCTTATTTTTTTTTTTTTTTTTTTTTTTTTTTTTTTTTTTTTTTTTATTATTAAAAATAAGAATAATAATAATATTTTAAATTATAATGAAAAAAAAAAGAATAAACTTTTTAACTCGCAGCTTTATAATGAATGAATAAACAGTTTTCAAATTATTTTTTTAAATTTTCTCAGAAAGCTTTACTTAATAAACTAAAAATTTGATTTTTTTTTTTTTTTTTTAAATGTCACATAAAATTTTATGCAAATTTTTAACTTATTTGATAAAGAAAAAAAAAAATATTGTCGAATGTAAATTACAAAGTATGATAATAAAATTTAACAATACAAGAATAAAAAGACTAAATGCAAACACGCTAAAATGTAATGAAAATTATCTAAATTTATGTCAAAAGTAAATGTAATATTTAGACAAAAAATTAAAGTTAAAGAATGAAGGGAAAGAGAAAGAGTGAGAGAAAATAAGTAAAGCAAAAGTATAAAAAATGCACGTTTAAGTAGAAAAAGTACAAATAGAGTCGTACCTGTAGAGAAGCCGGCGCAGCCGCGGCGGGAATGTCGGGACTGTCGGTCATCGGTAATTCGCTCTGTTCGCTAATGATCGGCGACCTAAGATATCCGTTGTTACCCTCCATCGATTTCGTCATCTTTATTGTCAAGTTCTCTCTCTCTCTCTCTCTATCTCTATTTCTATCTCTTTCTATCTCTCCGTAATTTTACAATTCTCTTTCAAAAGCTTTCTTCTTTATTATCTTGTTGGTTTCGCTTTTTTCTTCGAAGCTTTGAGAGTGAAAAGCGTGCCAAAACTACTTTTTACTCATCGTCCAGTTGGCCTGGCTACTAGTTCTGCTGCTTTTCGACATAGTACTCTCCTATTTGATTCTTTCCTTCTTTATTTTTTTTTTATTTTTTTTTTTTTTGTTTCCCGTATGCGCTTGCGTTGTTTTCTTTTTCGTGCCTTTGATGAATTATGGTTGTTGTACTCCCTCCTTAATTTACTTTATCGTTTATGATCGACGATATCTAATTCTAATCGCTACTTTGTGATTTTAATAGCGAGCCTCGGTGCTTTATAATATACCTCTATTCTTCTCTCTCTAAGTAAAGAAATTCAGCCGGGTTGAACCGACTTTATGGACGACTATACAAGTGTAATACCCTTTCTTTCACCATTTCTTTAGCGCCAAGTCTCCCTCCTTTTCTTATTTTCTATCCTAACGAGAAAAACAAGAAAAAAAATAAATAAAATAACGATATCCTTGGCTATCCTCTGCCGTAGGCACGCGAGTAAAGTTCGTTACTCGTTACACGCGTACGTGTTTACAAGTTTTCTTGTGTCCAAGAGAAGCGCAGCACGTGAGCGATTGTTTAAGTTGGAAAGTCAAAAGCAACGTTCGTTGCGATAACTAAAACTTTTGCGGTGTATATCGCTCGGTCCCTCGATTTTTCTCCGATACGACGAGCTCTTGTCTCTTTCTCTCTCTCTCTCTCTCTCTCTGTCTCTCTTTCAATGCGTGCATGTACGTGTGTACCTTGGCGCGCGGCCGGCCTACGCGAGGCTCGCTGCTCTACTGCTCGCTGGCTCTGCGTGCCGCGGCGCGCTCGTCTCTTTCTCTCTCTTTATCTCTCTCTTTCTCTCTCACTCTCTCTCTCTCTCTCTTTCGCTTTGCGCGATCTACTCTTGGCTACTTGCTTGCTCGTATGTATACCCATGTACGCACCACGAGAGGGGGATGTTTCCGCCGTGCAAGTAGAGGGAGAGAGTAAGAGAGAGAGAGAGAGAGAGAGAGAGAGAAAGAGAAAGAGCTGGCTTGACTTCTCTCTTCGTCATCTTTATAAAGCCACCCCTCTTTCTCGTCGCTATTTATCGCGATACGGTCAATCGCAACTCGAGGAAGCGCACACCTCTCTCTCTCTCTCTCTTTCTCTCCCGCTGCCATTTCTCACTGGCGGTAATAATTTTCCGGCTAACCGGCTTATTTCGGATTATTCTCTTTTCCAGAACTGCCTGGCTCCCTCCATACTTCCTCCCTCCTTACCCGCGGCTTGCCGTCTACGCCAGCTACACGCGTGTTGTTATTTTCTCTCGGTCTCGCTTTCTCTCATTCGTCGACTCCTTTCTTCGAGTGTCAGTCGGCGCGCGCAACGTCGTACAACGGCTATTGTACGCTATGGTAGAGTTGCCGCGCGCCGTTCTTCGGCTTCTACATAAACTCGCGAAAAAGCAACGGAGGAAAGAGAGAAGGGCAGCAGGTCGATAACGCGCACGCGCTCCAGCGAAGTTTCCAAGAGGCATGTCGCTCCTTTCTTCTCTCTCTCTCTCTCTCTCTCTCTCTTTCTCTCTCTTTCTTTCCTTTACCGAGCTGTATAATATAAGGTTGCACGCTCGAAGTCGACTTTGAGCGACGAACGATTGTGCGCACATATTACGAACGTCTATTGTATCCTGCTGCGGAAAAAAAAGCGAGCGAGAGGTAAAACGAGAGAGAAGAGAGCGAACGTGAGGAGTACATTGTGTGGGATACTCTGTAAGCCGCGAAATTCGTACGAGGGAGAAGCAAACGTGACGCGCTCTTGTTACTCATTCAAGTAGCAAAGGACGTTCGTTAACCCTTTGAAGCTTTGAGCTTTAAAAGCCACTTTCGATTGTTTTTTTTTTTTTTTCGTCGTCTCTCCTTCGTGAAAATTATTCGGTCGAGTTTCTGTCTTAGCACATTATTCGTATTTTACTGACTGTTAACGAGCTCATGAGAGTAGTGCGTTTTATTTATTTTTCCTATACGCTTTATCAACGGGCTAAAAATTCTCTCGTTTATTTAATGCTTTAACTGGAATTTTAATTATTAATGTCGAGTTCGCCTGCGGTGTCTTTGCCTCGTTTGAACGTTTTTCGTTTAACGAGCTTATTTAAAAGTTTGATGATTTTGTTGATTATTGTTTATAATTTGTAAAGCGCCGTTTTTTTTTTTTTTTTTTACGAACAATCGAACTCCGACGTAAAATTACATTACAAAATATTAACAAAGAGTTTTAAATTTATTCGATGCAAATTTTAATGTATTTGAGAGAAGAAACAACTTTATACCGATAAAAATAATAAAAACAAAAAGTTTTATCAATGATTCAAATTGATAAAGAAAAAAATAACTTTTCAACTTTAAACGTGTTTTAAAATGTTTAAAAATAAAAGATTTTCATAGTTTCATTTATATAAATGCATATATTAACTAAATTCAAAACATTTAAATTGTCTCTTTTTAATTTTATATCTTTAAAATTTTATATCTTTAAATTTATTTACATTTCAATAGTTTACCAATATTTTGATATATTTATTTTGAAATTATTTATCACGAAAAATAAAAGTTTTTTAATAGTTCTATTAAATTTTATAAATTTATTACTGATACTAAATAATAGTTTAATACTTGTAATAAATTTTAAAGATAAAATATAGTATTTACTTTTTTTTTTTTAATCAATATGCAATTATGAATAAAAAGATAATTTATAAAATACTTTGTTTTATCTTATTTTAATAAATATATTTATAAACTAATTTTATTTTAAAAGGGCTTTTTAACGTTGAAGTTACAATGATTAATAATTTAAAACGGTAATTAATTTTACGTTTACATATGCGATCAAAACCTAATTTAAATCAAAAATCGCTTAAAATTTTGAAATATGATTTTCCATTACAACAAAGGATGTGACTGACATTTTCATTCTCTTAATTAATGTTTAATATCTTACAATGCCGTTATTATTTTCAATTTAATGAATTCTGACTGTAAAGGATAGTTTGCCAGAAATTGAAAACGTTGACTCGTTTTACAGGTATTACATTTATGTACATTGATATTATTTTCATTACAGTTACATAAATATAACTAATAAGCTGATAAAATATAAATTATTTTCATTCATTTCAAATGAGAAATGAATATTTTAAATGACATTTGTAAATATAATTATAATAATTCTAAAAATTTATAATAATTTTGAAAATTTATTCAATTTAATGTCAATGTATATAGAAATTATTTATTTATAATTTTTGTAAATGTAAATGAAGAAATGAAAATTAATTTGTCTATAAAAAAGTATTTATTTAGAATAATATAAATAATTTTAAAATTACGATAAATTTTGATATTAAAAAAGAAAGAATAAAAACCAAAAATTTTTTTATTTTGTTTATCTTTATCAATGAAATGTAGAAACCCAATGAGCAAAATTTTTAATAATAATAATTAAGAGCTATAAAGCGCAGATCCGAATGTACTATATATAAAGACAAATATACCTTTTACACTGGGATACGGAGCACGGATTTTATTTCGAGCCGTATTTCCCAGAGGTAAACGATTCGTAACGCTTTCAAAAAAGAAAATTTCATCTTCCACGTTACGCCCTTATTTCTTTACTTCGGGCTGAGGTTAACGACCGCCCGATCCTCATTCTAAACTGCCATTTGCTCTTTCTTTTTTTGAAGCACGCTCGATTTTTAGTATAAGTATCTAAATACTTACTCGTATTTCTTATTAAAATTTAACGATCTTTTCGTAGACTAAAAATTTTACCTTTTAATTAAATATTTGTTTTATCTTGTGATTGATAATAATCAGCGGATATTTTTTAAATTAATTATTGAGTATAATAAATAATATTAATTGAACAGCGAATGAGCGACAAATATAACATTAATTTTAAAATTTAATTATGAATTTTTGTAAACCTTAAATTATATGCAAATTTTTTTTAAATCCTACAGTCAATTGTATTCATTATATGTTTTGATTTTTTTTAAATTTTTTTTTTTTAATTATTTATTTATTTATTTTTTTCAATTATACTCGTAAAAGTAATGTTATTACATCAGTTAAAGTCACATTTTATAAACTAATTTAAAATTTACTTATATTTTTTAAAGTTTACTTAATAAGTCTAAAATGTAATTACTTAAAATATTTTTTTTTAACAAATAAAAATTATTTTTTATGCGTTAACTTTTCACTTTTTAATTTTCTTATTAAATTATTGAAATTGCTTTTCAAATTACCAATTTTAATTTAGTTTATGTGTAGCTTTTCGTTACATTTTTCATGTATTATAGATTAGATACAATTTTCGTCCATTGCATTTAATTTACAATTATTTAATTATTTTCAAAGCTGATAAATTATAAATTAATCAATAAAGAGTTTACTTTATTCTATCGTAATATATAAGTATTCGTAAATTATATATTGCTTTAAAATTTTCTCTCATATGCAGACAAAGATTAAAAGAAAATTTTGATAAAATTATGCATTGTTTAGTACATTTCATGTACAAAATAATATTGCAAAATATATAAAAGCAAAAAATTTATCATGAATATACAAAGACTAAATCGAGTGCTTTGACATTTAGATTTAAAGACATTTAGATTTTGACATTTAGATTAGACGATTAAATTGTCCAGTAGTCGGCTCATGTTTTAATAAAATTTCTTGGAAATAAGATGAGTTTCTTGATGCGATATGATAATTTTAATCAATAAATGTAAAACTTTCTATTTCTATTACCAATCCGTTGATTAATTTATTAAGTTGACGTCATAACTTACTAATAAATCATTCGAAAGGACAGTCGACGATCGAAGGTCTTGTATTAGAAAAACACGTCTCACAATGATTATTGAAATAAAAATAATGTTAAAACATCACCTTATTTATCATTTACTTTTAAAATTATTAATCTAAAAGAGAAATCATCAAATTAAAAATTTTTAAATTTTAACGTTGAACTTTCATTAATTTTAAACGATTTAAAAGCAATTACGACGTTAAAAAGCTTTTGAGCGAACTTCTAAACCAATAATGCGTCAAAAGAAAGTGAATTTAGAATGATTCCGATAAATAAATTTTTTCCTTTTAAACTTTATTTTTAAATTTAAAATGCAAAAATGTATTTTCATTCGCGTATCTCATATTTTTTCATATTTCTCGTTTGCATTCGATTTATACTTCATTCTTAAAATAATTACAAGTAAATTAACAGTTTATTGATATTTTTTTGTATTTTTTTGTATTTTTTTTTTTTTTTTTTTTTTTTTTTTTTTTTTTTTTTTAGAAAAATTAAGCTAGAACTGCGAGTAAAAAATTAAAAAAAAAAAAAAAAAAAAAAAAAAAAAATAATACAAAAAAATCATATCCTCGCTAGATAGGATATACTCGGTTTATCAGCATTTAACTACGGTAATGAAGCCTTTAATTTTCGGAACCCGTGGCGTATAAACGAGCTTTTCTCGTCATTTTCCACAGATCGATATTATATACGTAGCGATCGCATGTATCCGTTATGTACGCTTCCCTTGTGCATTTCGTGTGCTTGAAAGAAAAAAAGAAAAATAGTATAGTGATTTTGTGTTGTTTGACAATCTTTTATTCTCTCTCAACGTTAAATCAATTAAAAATGTATGTACAGTGTAAAGATAATGTACGGACACATTATCGAAAGTTTGCATAGTACGTAAAACTTCAATTTTAACGTGCCTTCGACGTGCATTTAATAAAATAACGTTGCTGCTTATATTAAAGAAAAATTTGATTAAAATTTAAAAAAAAAAAAAAAAAAAAAACATTTCTACGAGTGAAAAGGTATAACAATTACGATAAATGAATAAAATTAATTATGTCTTGCGAGTTAAATAAAAAAATATCTTTGAATGAATAAAAAAATTTCAATTAAGTACTGTTATATTTTATTAGAAATAATATGAAAAATATTTTATCATTAATGTGAAAAACTTTTCTGTCAAAAATATCATGAAAAATGAAAAATGTTTTTCAAGGCGATATTTACGTATTTTCGTATTTCTCGTTATTTTTTATAACGATAAAATATTGGATAGTCTAAAAAGTATTGAGCCTTTTTTGTCACTAGATGGTGTTCGTTGTCATATATCGGGCAATACTAATCAGATTGAGTCAAACTAACATGCGTTTCAAAGGTGACATTCCAGTCTACAATTTTCATATGGACAGTTTTGTATTTCGTCAGTCGTGTCAAAAGTTGTATTCATTTGAAAATGAGTGAAATTTCTGAAAAAATTTGTTATATTTTACAATACCACTACGATCAAGGTGAGAATGCATCGCAGGCTCGTGAAAAAATTTGTGGTATCTACGGTCAAGATACTTTATCAAAAGCCACAGCCAAGAGGTGATTCGCTCGCTTTCGTTCTGGAAATTTCGATGTCAAAGATGAACCTCGCTCAGGTCGACCAATCACTGAAAAAGTCGATGAAATCTTACAAAAAATAGAAGACCAACACATAAGCAGCCATAATATTGCTAAGGAACTGAATATCCATCACCAAACAGTTTTGAACCATTTGCGTAAGGCAACGTTTGGGTGCCGCATGAATTAACACAAAAAAATTTGATCGACCGAATTTCCATTTGCGAAATGCTAATAAAACGCAACGAAATCGAGCCATTTTTGAAGCAAATTATTACGGGCGATGAAAAATGGGTAAGATACGAGAATGTCGTTCGAAAAAGATCATGGTCAAAAAAAGGTGAATCATCACAAACGACTTCAAAGCCAGGATTGACACCAAATAAGGTTATGCTGTGTGTATGGTGGTATTGGAAGGGAATTGTTTATCATGAGGTGCTAAAACCTGGCCAAACACTCAGTTCAGCTCTGTACTGTCAGCAATTAACCAGATTGCAACAAGCAATTCAAAAAAACCGGCCAGAATTGATCAATAGAAAGGGCGCTGTCTTTCATCATGACAATGCCAGACCACACACATCTTTGATGACCCGGCAAAAATTGACAGAGCTTGGCTGGGAAGTTTTGATGCATCCACCATATAGTCCAGACCTTGCACCATCAGACTACCATTTGTTTCGGTCTCTGCAAAACTTCCTTAATGAAAAAAAATTCACTTCAAAAAGAGACTGTGAAAATCACTTGGCCAAGTTTTTCGACGATAAACCACAGAAGTTCTACACAGATGGAATAATGGCTCTACCCAAAAAATGGCAAAAGGTCATAGATAATAATGGACAATATGTACTTAAATAAAATCCATTTTAAATAAAAAAAATATTCAATCGAAAAATGACAAAAAAAGGCTCAATACTTTTTAGACTATCCAATATTTTATAACAATAAAATAATAAATTTCTGCAAATTGTATAATTTAATTAAATTATATTATTATAATTAAAAAATACGTTTAATATGAAGTTATTCAATACTTTGTTTATTAATATAATCGTCGCTGATATCGCTTTCATCTTTCGCATACAAACATCCCATGACTAATCAAGCGAAACTCGAGCAGTAAAACACTCAGTATCTCGCGAAGAGCCGAGTCGAACGCTCGAGCAAAAGCGTCTTTGTGTGCAACTCGTAACACGTATATATGTAATTTGTGCATAAATGTATAACTCATTTCTCATAAAATGGATCATCGTTTACAAAATCTCGTTAAAGCGCGCAAAGAAACGATGACCAGCATAAAAACTGCGCTCTGCGGCATAGGAACAATCGCCGAGCTTATGAACTCTCTCAGCGAGCAAATCGAAGCCGAAAACTCCGAAGCTCCTCGTCAACGTCACCCATTCAAAATTCCTCGCCGGCGATACTTTGCCATCAGCCGACGACTCGTCGAGCCTCCTGGCAGCTAACGCAACCGGTAACGAGCTACGACGCGTTCTTGCTAACGAGTTCCCTCCTCCAGCGACAGACGCACAATCGAACCTTACCTCGAGCGGATACGTCTTGCCTGCACTGGAATCCAAAGGGCAATCGTCATCGAAAGTCGACGACGACTAAAGCAACGCAGCGACGTCGGCAGAACTCGGCTCTCGAGATAAGGCTCTGTCGAGGCGAACTACGCGACGGAACAACGAGAAAAAACGATACCGAAAATCCGCTCGACGCTACGATTACGCCCCGAGATATTTCAGCGATAAAGGAAGAAATCGTTCTCGACTGCATCGACGCGCTCGCCATTAGCGGCCTATCGTCGTATCAAAGACGTAGCAACAAACGATCAGCCAGCCGGCAATCCGTTTCGAGATCGAAAGCTATTGCCAATCCAACGTACGTCGCCGAGTCTACGGATTCTAATCGCGCTCGTAAGCCCATTCCGGAAGCTGAATTTTTCGCCGAAAATACAAGTATCGCTACAGCCGATCACCTCTCTCCAAAAAACATCCGACTGCAAACGAGCGACTCTGCAGCCTCGTAACGCCTCGAGTCGCGTGCTCGAAGGATCGCCGCGACTTTCGGCCGACGGTTAAACTCGAAGCCGTTGCAGAATGTGATGGAAGAAACTGCCGGTAAAATAAAGATAAAGAAATTTCGCTTGGGAGGAACGAGCGCCGCGAAAAGTTTCTATACGTCAACGACGAGAATTTATATAACCAAAGAGAGAGAGAGAGAGAGAGAGAGAGAGAGAGAAATCGCAGCGGGAGCCGAATGTATCAAGGGACGTTGAGAGATAAAATTTTTCGCGCTGAGAAGTAAAAAATACCGACATTACGATTAAAAAAAGCTGACGTTTAAATCAATTAAATTATAAACCGCCGTTCTAAAACAGAAGCTATGTGCAAAATTCGCGCAAGCGCATTTGTCAAAGATGAATAAAAAAGCAATTCATAAAAATTTTTTAATTTTTAATCAAGCATGGCTGACGGAACTTATTTTGATAAATATTTTACAATTAGTATACTTATATTTCATAATTAAATAATGCATAGAATATTTTTTATAAAATTTTAAAGGTAATATCAAAATTATAATAGTACTTTTGAAAATCTATAAAAATTTTATTGTTAATTAAAATAATTTTACTTAAAAATCGTAATGTATTATTATATAATTAATGAAATTCTCAAATAAAGTATTCTCAAGTATTATAATCATACAAAATATTCATAATATAAACATTTTTGAAAAAATGTTACCCTTGGTAACTCGATGCCAATGCCTATTGTAATACTTACTTAGAATGTATAAAAAAAAAAAAAAAAAACGGTATAATTCAACAAATTCCTCAATTATTTAAAAAAATTTAACATTTTTACAAAACTAGACAAGATAATATCGTGAAAAAGTTTATTATACAGTTATGCATGTATATACATATTTATATAATGTTCCTTAAAGAATAAACATATTTAAAAAATTTTGTTACTGAAAAACATTTATTTTACTGCACAATAGAATAAATTAAACAACTCATAAGTATAAAAATCATCGCTGTACTATTCAATTCGAGATATTTATAAATTGAAAAAAATCAAAATAATTTTAATTTTAAAACGAAATTTATTACGAAATAAATGAAATAGTTATTAAATTTAAAATTTTCTAAACAACATTATTATAACTTTAATATCAACGTATCCCTTGAATATAAATATAAATTGTCTCACTTTGCTTTAAAGTCGAATGTCCTTAAACAGATCACCTTCAAGGTACTTGGAGTTTCTTAGTTGAATGGCGCTCTGATGAGAAACTTCGTATACGCATGAAACGTATATTTTTATGGTGCAGCTACGACTTTCACTAATTTTGAGATGCAAAATTTCAGTATTCTCGCGATAGTGCTTTAATGTTATAAGGAAAATTGTCATTTTTCTTAAAATAAAATTGAATTTATAATAAAAGAAATATAATTCTAATATTTATTTTCTGTTTAGCGTTATAGAAAAAAAAAAAAAAGTATAGATCTTTTTTTAACCAATAAAGGATTTTATCAATAAACAATTCTTATGTACTCATTTGAAAGAATTTTTTTTTTTTTTTTCTTGATAATTTCCATATACTAATTTTTGTGTACTAGCATGAAATTTATATAATTATTTATGACGAAAATTTATTATTCTAGGTGTACCTTTTATATTTTAATTCTTTATTTAAAAAACTTGACAAACTATTGTGAAATTTATACTGATATTATATTAAAGGTATATAAAATTATAAAATTCGCTTTGATGATTCAATTTGATGATTAAATACATTAATCCATTATAAAATCTTAAATAATATCTAATTTTTTCTTAAATTAGGGTACTTTTTCATAAAAAAAGTTAAAATAAAGTTCTTTATCAACACAAACATAATAAAAATAATTTTATGTAATTGTATGTAACTTTAGAAATTGTACAGATTATAAAAATTTACTTGAATAAAAGAAATATAATATTTTATTTACAGAATAAAATAATATTTATATACACTATATATATTTTCTGTTATTTTAAATATAAAAAGCATTTTAAAAATTTCAAATATTGATATTTTTATAATATTTTAACCTATATAATAAATTAAAAAAAAATATATGCAAGTTTTTAAATATTATTTTATTTAAATTTTTTTATTAATACAAATATGTACAACCATAACAAAATGTCAATAACTAATGAGTCAATGCGTTTGTGTAATACATTTTTATAATTGTACGTGTATATACTTTCTTCTCCAATAAATTACAAAAGTATATACAAAAAAGTGTATATAATAAAATAATAAACATTTTAATTAATTTCGAATTATAATTTTAATATTCCGTAATTAATAAAAAGATATTTTGAATAAAAAATGTAAATATAAAACATGTATTAGCAAATTATTTTTATAAAAAATAATTAACACAATTCTCAAACTTATGATTTATACAAATATTATAATTTATAAATAAAAATAAAAATAAATATCTTAAAATTTGAGTCAGTTTATTTTTACATTTGTATCACGATGAATAACAAAATGACTATCTTCACAATATATCATTTTAATGAAAACATTAGTATATTCATATTACAAATTATATTTACAATTTTTTCAATGTATACTGTTATATACTATATTATAAACTAAAATTGTGATATATGATAATTATCGCAGTATAAATTCTTCTGATTTCAAAGAAGTAAAAGAAATAAGAAAGAATTTGAAAAAATAAATTAACGTTAAATTTACAAATATTTTTTATATAAATTGCTTAAGATAAGATTTAAAAAAATAATACATTTTGTGAGGATATTAGTAAAAAGACAATCACAATTTTGTCAAAGCATTTTTAATGTCTTTAAATATTACAACAGAGGAAGTTACAAGTCTACATAGGCTTTAATACATTTAGGAACATTAGTTCTCGACGCAATGTGAAATAAAAGGTCTTTAAATTTTCACTAAGTCGCATCCAAGTTATTTCTATAACATAATATACGACTGACTGATTTAATTATTAATCGTCTACCAATATGGAGAAAGCACTGCATTTTAAAGCTTCTACGATATTTAACTGAATTGTTGACATTTGCGACCACATATTAAGAATATATATTATGGTGTTTATTCTTGTTGCAATCGAGAAAGTTCTCAAATTAATTTGCTCTATTATAAACTTTAAAAGCAGTACCAAGGCACTGCATTTGACGTACAATTAGTGTTGGTTTTTTTTTTTCGGAAATCTACGAAGCAAGACAAACATTATAACAAGTGTCATGCCCTGCTTTATTCATAAATGGTATATCTTATCTTGAAAATACTCTTCTTTATTGGTATCATGGTACATGTAAAATTCACGCTTTAATGAAATTCAAACGTAGGTATCATATATCACTGAAAAGACGGGTAATTTAGGGATATATTAATATAAATACAAATAACTCATTTTCCCTCATATCCAAATATAATTTTCCTCTTTTTTCTCCGTTTGTTCACTAGGCGTACACAGTACGTCATAAGTACACTAAAAATAAATTCAGTCTTTCGTGAACATAATTGCTCTCACACACAATCCCTCGTTCATCCTTATTACGTATATGAATTTTCTGTGCTCTTTTTCTATGTACATTTCGAAACTGTGCGTTTTAGCTGTAAAAATAAAGAAAAAAATTTTTTCATATATATGTGAATGCCCAACAAAGTAATCGATTCTTTTCGTAAAAAGTTTTGAGCTAAACTAAAATCACAGAAGTATGCTATTTCCATCGCATCTTCTTAAGCCGATGGCTCAGATTAAAAAATGAAAAAAAAAAAAAAAAAAAAAAAAAAACAATCTTAATTAACGGGATTTATAAACAATGCAATTAATACTCAAATATTCTCTCTCCATCTCACTCGTCTGATCTAAATAGAACAATATATACAACGTCGCTATATCTCTGAAAAACGTAAAGACTAAGAATCTACGAGTAGATTCTAATGCCTAACGACTATCACGTATTTACAAGTTTTAACGATCTTCTATACAAAAGACAAACAAAAGAGCAATAATTAAAATAAACAAAAATATAATAACTATACCGAGGTGTCCGTACTCATCGAAGTGTAAAAATCAATCATAACGCGAACGCAAGAACCATACCAATGTTAGGAAAATTCCATAATATCATATGTTTAACATTTTATAAAATTTTTAGATAGATCAATCAATCAAAATATTTTTGAAATTATAATCACTAAATTAATTTTTTTTTTTTTTTTTTTAAATACAGCATTCAAAATTTAACAAACGTAAAAAAATTTAGAAGCAATTCATAATTTCGTCAATTGTCGCGCTCTGCGCGCTACTTGCGATTCGTTGCTCCCTCTACCGGTGCCTTGACCATTGCGCGGGAAATTCGATTTTGTTTCGTCTCAAACTTCGATCGCGTTGTCGCCACGGTTTCATTTTTTATATATATGTATATATATATATATATATCTTCGATTCGAGCACGGCCCTCTTTATTGTTCCGGGGCCAAAAGCAAATTCTAGGCAATCTCGCGTTTTGCTTTTGCCTCGGTGTAGAATTGAGTTGAGCTTGGTTTGATGTTGTTGGCGTTGCCGTTGACTATCGGCGTTGGTTGAAATTGTGTCGTTAGGATGTAAACAACGGCTTCGTATGTGGCCATCATTATTGCGGTATTAGGAATCTGTCGGACTAGCTGTGTCACAAGACCCCGGTAAAGACCGCGTACGCCTTCCTCGGCCATTATTGTATTTGTCGTCTGCCAGAAGCCCAGGTATTTGGTGCCCTCTTCGCGCAGTCGTGTTCGCACCACCTCTACAAAGCATAAAAATATATATTTAACTACTTCGTCACGAATTTTAATAATTTTTTTTTTTTTGCTAATTATTAACTGCGTAATTATTAATTGTAATTGTTGATTATTTAACTAATCAAAAATATGAAAAATTGATTGTTTTAAGAAATATTATTTCAGTTTACAAGAGTATCTTTAAAAATTTGTTGTCAAAAAAAAAAATAAATTTATTTGAGAAATGTATTCTTTCATTCTAAAGAATCATTTACGTTTCATTTAAAATCACGTGTTCGTAACGTGAAGCTATGTTTTATTCCGATAAGACGATTGCATGACGATAGGATTTTTTGCAACGTTGAGTAATACCAATAACTTAAGGGATTGATTTATAATAACATTATGAAAAAATAAGCACATTCGGTAGATGCATTCTTTGTTATACAATCATTATAAAAAAATTAGATTTTAGTCATATTAAAATTGTGAAGTTTAGATTGTATAATTTTCAAGTGGCAATTAAGATGAATTCAGTAAATATTAACGATAAGATAATGTAACGTTATTAAAAAGTATTGCGTCGAATTTTACGTTTTTTATTTGCGAGCATTAATTATTTTAATTATTATAAATAGAATATTCTAATTTCAATATAAAATAAAAATAACATACTATTCCACCCTAAATCTAAATTATATCAGATTTATTCAAATAATTGATTAATTATTTTTCAACATTTTGCTTTTAATCTACAGATTTTTAAGATGTTTTTATTATTGAATAATTATATTATAACGTATCAGTAATTACTTATTTTATTATCAACAATATGTATTATCAAAAATGCTTTATAGAAGCGTCAAATCATTGTTTAAGTGCGAAGAAAAAATTTCTCCGTCAAAACATTCTCTTAATCTTTTGATTGTTGATAATACGACAATCGATTTATATCACAGCACATTGAAAAGTTTTGCACTCAATTATTTATTGCTGAAAATGTATTTTTATCGCGAGCACATACCTCATTGTTTCTCAAACAAACCACATCAAAATAATTATTAGATAATATCATTTTTTTCATTTATTTAGTTTATTATTATTATTTTTTTTTTTTTTTTATTCTTTAAAATTTATAATTTTTTATGCAAAATCGTTTTAATTTGATATATTTGTGTTTGAATCTTTTAAAATCCTATTGTATATATTTAAATTGTTTTCGTTGTACTTCATATGAATGCATACAAAAAATAAACCGTATATGCAAAATTCAATTTCATCGACCATTTCAAGGATGATTTTGATTATTTTGATTATGTCGATTAACGTCCTAAATTAAATTTGTTAGATTGCCAAAGAGAAAATATGTAAATAAATTGAATGCTAATCAATTAATTTTCGAAATAAGCTTTCACGAACAATCATGCAAATTAATCCGAAATAGCGAAAACGATAACCAAACGATCCAATGACGCGTTTTAAAATTTCTCACAAAATCGGCACGCGTAAAAAAAATAATGCCTATCGCCGTTATTTTTCTTAACGAAACGATAATTAATTTCGCTCTAGTACGCGCGTCCTTTGACATTTAAACGACTTGTCCGAGTTACGCTAAACGCGCAAACGCCCCCCAATATCGTGCCTTGCGCAAGCTCCGAAGGCGCATCTTTTCTCTGCGTGGCTTGGACGGCAACCAAAAGGGAAGGTTATATAATTGGATCGAATTTAAGAGCCGGCTGTTAAGAATTGGCACGAAGGCGATTGTCCTGAGAGATGGCTGGCTTTTTATACGCAAATCGGCTGGCGCGCCGGCTTTGACGACGCGCGTCTGTGTTTGTGAACTTTTAACGAGTTTATTTGTACGCAATTGCACGTTTAGAGCGAACTTACCGAAATTTATAACAAAGTTTACGTTGAAAAGTTGTACGTATTAAATTGGCTAGAACGCGACTTAAAAATCAAATTAAACATTTAATTCGCAAGTTTAAGCATCTTGAAAGATACTTTATTTTTGAATCGGTTATTTATTTTAATAACAAACATTAACGATCGATTCGAATATATTTAACACATTCATAATTCACCTAGTTTTATAAATATGACAAAGAATAACTTGATCGATCGTGTATTGAAATAATTTATATAAAAACTATATGTACATTGAAATTATACGTATTGTGTGTCAAGCATTTTAAAAAACAAAATCAATAATTCAGCGCGTTTTACTTGGAACTCTCGGCAAAGCTTTTTATATCTCGAAAAGTATCATAAAAATGTGAGAAAGAATTTAAAAACTTGAAAATATAAACACAATTTAAATTAATGCACGCGACTTGATACAAATATTTTCTTAAAATTCTTAAATTATTTATTGCGATAATTAAGTACTATTATGATAAAATGTATCGATATTAGTCATAATGAAATATATAAAGAATATTTATATATTGGCACTAATTATTAATACGTGATTGGTATCCGTGATAAGAAATTGATTCTTAAAAATCCTTTAAAACTTTCCAAGACATAAAAATGATAAAAAAAAAAAAAAAAATAATTTACATAAGCAAAGACACTATTTACTTTGAATAATTCGTTATCTAAAAACGTGTTTACTTAATCGAGATACAATTAATGACAAATACTTGAAAGTGCGCATATACCATAGCGCGAACTTGTTTTCTTTTTTACAGATTTTTAAGATATAGAAAATTTAAAAGCCAATAAACAGTTACCGTGCGGATAAGCAATGCAAGAAGCTACGGTCTTCGAGAGGGCGCCCGCTGCCATGAATTCGAGAAAGTCCCGCGACGTTTTGGAATTGTCATCCGTGGCGTGTATTCCTGTACGATGCGTGATAAGGTAAGATTTTATCGCCTCGTAGATGACAAAGTGCACGACGGTCTCGCTGATGCCGAAATACGATGCAACGATGCCTTTGTAGAAACCCATTATTCCCTGAAAATTTTAAATTCAGTCTTAATCAATTTGCATTTGTTAAAGAATAATATTTGTAAAGAAATTAATTTTAATTTGGTCTTATCTTTCAACAAAAATTTTTAAAATAATGTTTTATTTTAAAATTAAGAATAATTTAACTTTTCGGTGTATTATTCTTATGTTTCTACTTATATTAAATAATTAATAATTATTTTCAAGCGACATTTATAAATATAAAAATAAAAACTTTACTTTGATACATTTGCAAATTCGATTTAAAGATCGTAATTTTCAAGTCTAAAAACTTATAAAAAAAAAAAAAAAAAAAATTATAACTGCACACCATAATAACGTATGTTTTGCCTCGTAACTAAATCGCTTCAGACATCTTAATGGATTTAAATTGACTTTCCGACTTGAGACTGTGATGTTCGAGGCCTCTGTTTGTCCTACAATCATCGGATAATCTCTCCCCATTGATGGACAAAAATAACTATCATCTACTTCGAAGTTCTTTGATAACAGTGATATATTTTTTTTTTTGCTTTTTTTTTTTATTCATTGAAAAGTGAAGCTTATTAAATTGAAAATTTGTATGTATATATACATGCACAGAGAGGAAATTGCAAGCTTTTTCATCAAAAATCAAACCGACTATTCTATTTTAGCGAGCATCCGTGTTCCATTGAAAATGACATATTTATTATTTTAAAATAAATTTTGTTAATTTTGTTAAACAATGATAAAAGAGAAATAAATTATTACTACTCGCATAAATTCACTTGTTTACTTGGAAGTGTTTTCATCATTATTTTAAGTCCCGAGTTACTATTTGCAGCTTAGCATTCTTATTTTAGAAGCCATTCATAGTTCTATGCCAAAGAAATTAAACATCGAAGATGATTAAAAACAGTAGTTATTTTATTGCTCGATCAATTCACACAAAAGAATTATTTAATTATCGTATGTATTGGATATAAATTATCTATTATAATATTAATTATTATCGTATTTTTAATTATCATTGAGCCTATTTTTTAGTATTAACTGTTTTATCACGATTTCTTTTTCTTTAAATTATTTTATTCTACGTTTAATATGTGTGAAAATTTATAATAAAAGAAAGTAATTTCATTTTGATATTAAAAATTTTATAATGACAGTCGCAAAGATAATTCACAATTTCCTGTTTTTCTCAATCGCGCGAGAAACTACATCCGCGCGCGCAGCTTCCTTCGTTTATAAATAATATAATTTATATTAGGAAAAAAAAAAAAAAAATAATAAAATAAATAAATATAAGTTAAAAGTCTCTCTTACCGATTGTTGGTATACCCTTCGGATGCATTCGAGAGCACTGGTTTGATTGGTGTGGTGATTAAGCTGCAACCTCGTTTTTACGAACCAAATCGGGTTTGTTGCCGTGCATGAGACGAAACCTAAAACGATCAAAACAAATAATTTCACAATCGGTTTTTGCAACATGGACGACGATTTAGTTATTAACCTCTAAGATCGACGAAAATTAAACGGCACTAAAAATATTCACGAGAAGTTTTTTCGTCGATAAGATAATGATCAATTGACTTAGAAGCGTATTTAAAATTTTTTTTTTTTCTTCTTTCATCAATTATTAACGATACGGTGAGATTATCGATTGATTAAATGAATTACGTTTAGATAAAAATAACAAGCTTATTGCGTTGTTAGCATCAAACATGTTTATTTGCGTGGAATATATTTAAATTCATAAAAAATAAAAAAAAAAAAAAATAAAAAAATTATCGATTTTTCTACAACTTTCATTCAATGACAAACTATTTTGAAAAGCACAGATAATAATGATACTCTTTAATGTTTAATATAATGGCGTTAATCGCAGATTACAAACACATATTAGAGTAATATTTACGGTATAAAACTATTATAACAGAACTACCGTGCGATATCACCGTTCAATACGTAATAAAAAAATTATTTTTAGATTTTACGCAGCAAATATTTGCAGCACAAAAACGATAAAATAAATTTTAATATTATGAATATAAAAATAATATGTGAATGAGATTTTTTATAAATAAATTACCCGTCGGTGTATAAAATTCATTGAATATTTAACACTTATTTTTACTCATATAAATTCTCAAAAATAAAGGCTTATCCAAACGACAAATTTTATTCGCAGTTCATCGATAAACAAATACGCGACCTTGCCGAGTAGTCTCGCGAAAGTATATGTAAAAAAAAAAAAAAAAAAAATGGCACGATTAAGATAAAGAAAGAGCGTCGAAAAGAAGAGCAAGAGAGAGAGAGAGAGAGAGAGAGAAAAAAGCGCGAATGGCGTAGAGAGACACAACTACTTGACCCAGTTTAAAGAAGACCCGGGGCATCGTCCTCTCGTCGTCGGCGTCTTGTGTTTAAGCGCAACCGGCCATGGCTCGACGACGTTCGAAATGTCGCGATGCGCCGCCAGTGCACCCCGGTGTTTAAGCTCGTGGCACAAGCACATGCTGTAGCGTGACACATTTGGCGCGCACGTGCGCGCACACCTCGACCGCTCGTTTATTCAATTACTAAGTCGTATAAACAATTGACTTATACGCGCGCGCTCGAGAGAAAGAGAGAGAGAGAGAGAGAGAGCGCGAATGTGTGTGTATTAGTATATACGTTGCACAATATATTGATAGTCGAATGAAACGACAGACGGAATTTTTTTTTTTTTTATATTGTAGCTCGAAAAAGTATTTGCGTTTATGGAGCGATGTGTTTAGTCTCGGCTTCGATACTCGTGTGTATACATAAAGAGAAAGTAAAATTTGAAAAAAATAGATTTTGCGTAAAAATGTACTATATGAGCGTTTAACGATAAGATTAGTTTTGATGTATTTTAAAATTCGGATACAAAAATTGATTCGATGATGCAATAAAGCGCAATCGACAATTGCGAAGTATGTTCATAAC
Source organism: Chalcis sispes (assembly GCA_949987625.1). Classification (NCBI taxonomy): domain Eukaryota; kingdom Metazoa; phylum Arthropoda; class Insecta; order Hymenoptera; family Chalcididae; genus Chalcis; species Chalcis sispes. Next base: position 26,140,288 of record OX465096.1, read on the forward strand.
TGTTACTATTATTTCGCCATTATTATCATATGCGAAAAAAAAAGAATAAATTTATCGATGTTTGCAATAATTTTTACATTATACAATAGATTTCCATACAATTTTTCTTTTTTTTTTTTTTTTTTTTTTAAATATAACGCCTTATAATATTTTAAATTTTGTGCAAAAACAACATTGGTCAACATACTTTATTCGAAAGCATAATTTCTTTTGACGCAGGTGAAGCATCTTTAAATTACAATTTATTATAAGCAATTTTTGTATAAGAGTATAAATATAGATTCAAACCAATTTTAAACTGTAAAACAAATAATAAAAATTTTTAAGTATAAGAATATTATATTTTTCAATACAAAAACTTTGTCTTTTTGAAATATTGCATCTTAATTCACAGCGAAATTCACAATATATTATTTTATTTTTTATTTCTTTTTTTATTGTGCAATCAAAGCATTTTTTTTTTTTTTTAAAGTGAGTTAAAACAAGTCGTCGACACTTTTCCGAGCTCACTTCCTCTTTTAAGAGCAATAATTTGCGTCATACAGCTTAGTTATAACGTGTATCAATGAAACATTTACGAAGAAAGTTTATTTTTTCTTCACCAAATACGTATTTTTTTTTATTGGTATTTTTATAGATATAAAAAGCTTTCACATTGCACAGGTATATGTTCATTTATTTGTTTATACAAACTTTTTTTCGCTACATTTTCAACGTAAAGGTATCAATATTTTTGTCAATACCTATATTGAATTAAAAATAAATTTAACAAACAAAATAAGTTTAATTATTTTTAAAAGAAATTAAAAAAAAAAAAAAGAAAACAAAACTTTGTAACATAAATAAATGTAATAATATGGAAAAAGTATTTTTGGTATTTTTAAAGCAAACTTATAACTTGATATATGATTTTACATTTAAAATTGTTTGCAAATGATTATTCATTAACTTAAATAAACGTCTAAAAGCTTGAAATACGTTTTGTTCCGCGCAAAAAGTAAATACATATATTTGTATCAACAGTACGCTTACAAAGTCATACAAATTAACGTACCATACATCAATTATTATATATTTTTCTCGCGTTCGTTCGTAACAATCTTAATTTTAATTAAACTTGATTCGTAAAAGAAATTATTTTACTTTTTACAAAAATGTTAATGCAGTTATTTAACGACGCTTCACTTATCGATGTACATTTTATGTAATGCAGAAAAATAAAATGTTTACGAATATAAATTTTTATTGAATTTAAAAAAAAAAAAAAAAAAAAAAAAAAAAAAAAAAAAAAAAAAAAAAAGGAATCACGTACTTGTAAAGAGTATTTCTATTTTAAGCCGCGCGGTTATAAAATTTCAAACGAGCATTTTTATTGAGGAGAAGTCGATGAAAAACATTGAATGATGCATTTGTTCATCCGATCGATACGTACACAAGTGTACGACGTATTCGTTTCCTTTTAGACGCGCTATAAGAAGGAAACGAATAAGAAGTAAACAGTATTAAATTAATATCGCGTAAAAAAAGTCGTTTTCCTTGGTCAAAGCCAATTGTGAAAAAAATCCTTCGCTTTATTAGTAAGCAAAACAATACAGCTGGCTGCGAAGAAATTGGACTGTGTATAGCAGTTTGCGTCACCTCTTTTTTTTCTCTTTTTCTTTTTTCTTTTTTTTTTTTTTTTTAAGGGGGAAATCACAGTAAAATTTTCAATTTTTCGAAAAAAATTTTTTTCGCCTAAAAGGTGCTTTAGGGTCTTAAAAATAATATACCAAATAATGGAACACGGCAAAAGTGTCCGAGTGCCCAAATTTTTCATTCTGCGGTAACGCCACTCAGGTATGCTTAAACGCGTATGTAAAACTTTAAACGCGTTTTTCTCAAAACCACTTTTTTGAGCTCGCCGAAGACATAACTCGAGCAAATTTTTACCGATCAACTTGAAATTTTGACAGTAGCTTTGAAATATCTTTCTCCATGGAGCTACGTAGGATTTTTTATTTTATATGGCTTAGTTTTTTTTATCAAAGATTTGATGGCGTTTTTTTTTGTTAAAAATTTAACTTTATTTTCAAACATGCACCATTTTGTGAAAAATCAATACATCGAAAAAATCCTACGTAGCTCGCTAGCTGTTGTTATATGAAAACTAAAAAATTTTGGTTTTTTCTTCCAGGTCAAAAATTAAGGAGTCTACGTCTTCGGCCATCGACACGCTTTCAAAAATAGGCGCCTTGGGGCATATGCTGCGCAGCCGCCATTTTTAAATATTTTTTATTGAAAAAATTACATTTTGTACTTTTTTAGTATTGCTATAAAACCTACTTTACAGATTTTAGATTGATACTTTTATTCAGCCAAAATTAATTCCCGAAAATATGCCTATTTTTTTGTGTGCTACTGTGTTTTCCCCCCTTAAGTGGAGACGCCGATACACTTTCGATTGTTATGCGCGCAAGATAATTAGCATCAAATATCATTTTACGCGAGTATTAATTTGCTTCGGACAATACTGGCACTCGGGAAAGTCTTTAATGCTTGAAAGACTTTGTTTACGAGCGGACAAAAAATTTAAAACGGGTTTTTCTTTTACGCTTTTCGACATTTACATTTTTTTTTTTTTTCAAGAATATTTATCAATAAATCTTTCAAATATGAAATATAATCTGTCGTTTTTACTCGAATTGTAAATAATATGTGTTAGTGCGCAGTTTTAAATTAAAGTTTGAAAAAAAAAAAAAAAATTTTTTAACCACTGATAACTTTATCAGTTTCATTAAACAACGCAAAATTAAAATTTTTATAAAATTCTTCAGATAAATTTAGATTAGATAACGATTTTTTCATTTATTTCTTATACGCATTTTTAATTGTAAATATTAGATGTACGTTTAACATAATCTACCAAATATTAAAGATAATAATTAAAAAACAACAGGTTTAATGAAAAGTTTTTTAATTACTGTTTCTCGATGTTTGTATGTTATACGAAGTTGCATTTTGAAGCCGCAAGTTTATTAATACTCTAAAAAAAAAAGTCGCAGTAAGTTTAAAAGAGATTATTAAAAGCTTGATTGATACTTAAGTTCAATGTAAATTTTATAAAAAAAGAGTATATTCAATATTCATTAAATAAGAGATTAATTTGTATGCTCAGATTTATCAAAAAGTATTGTTCGACAATAACATCAAAATAATACTATTAAATTATTTTTAAACTGGTATTTAAGCTTTATTGTGTTAACTTTTTTAAAATATTTGGTGTATT